>JAQGAH010001034.1:0-19564 GCA_034696885.1 Lepidocyrtus paradoxus | reverse complement strand
ATAAGTCCATCACCCATCTTTCATCATTTCAACTGGGACGAGTAACTGGCGGTTAGCCTTTCTATCATCCCCAACATGTACCGAAAGCTAGATATAAATATTTTCTTTTCATTATTGAAAATATTATAAAGAATATTATAACAGTATAGTTATGTTTAACAATATTAATATAAGAATCATTTTTGTTACAAGTCCATCAGGCAACACTGACAAATGAGAGGAATGATAAAAGGGAGTCGGAAATTATCCTAAAAACTTCATTGAGGTGAGTCTCCCCAAAAGGCGGAGAGCTATAGCTGCATCGCATAGTAATTCATGTTCCGTTCCACATTTCCCTGACTTGGACAATGGAGCTTCCCTGGAATAGTTGGGAATCTCTGGTGAATCCAAATACCCTGAGCTAGTTTCCCGTACATTGTTCTCCTTTTGAAGGCTGATATACCCGAACTGAATATTTTTTCTGTCCTCATCACAAAATAATTCCTTTGCCCAAACCGCGAGCACATTCTTCACAAGGGGAATGCAATAGGGAAGGAACTTCATGTGTATGGATAGATATATAATACTTTAAATTAATGATTGTATTCCGCCATCGGGGGAAATGGGGATGCCCTCTAGGGCTCTTTTAGTCATCATGAGAGGCTATTCATTAATTTAATGTGGTTGTTGTTGGCTTTTGGATTGGCTTGTACGCTATGATGATATGTTGGCTTGGAAGTCTACCGCATAACGCATTCATCGAGCTTCCGCTATCCATATGAATTTTACTTGACTATTCAGTCAGTAGCTTAGTGAAAGCACTTTCTTAATAGTGAACATACATATGAGGATTTTACTTGAGCTTTTCAAGGACACTTAATTATGGCAGTTGGATAGGCTTCAGATCATATCTGAACTGTTTCCAATATTGTGGCAATCAAAAGATATATGCATAGTCACGTTTTTACATGAAAAGAAGTATTCCAAATATCTTTAAACTTTCTCTCGTGCAGCAGCTCATTACGCCTACAAACAACTTGTAAAAGTTACAGGGAAATTGCTACCTTCCTCCAGTCACTCCACTTCCTCACGTTTGAGTGATGCCGATGAGAGCTGATAAATTCAATTTGAGTTCAAGGTTCAGCCAAGTGCCAAGTGCCAAGACAATATCATATAGCTTACCATTCATGTACTATACACATATTCCTATAACCTTGCTTTCTCTTAGAGTCTCGTAGTGTAATGCCTACAAAAACAGTCACGTTCATTGAAATACCTAATCATGGCATCTCTTGTGAAGTTTTGTTTCGTGCCACAAACTCTCTTGACATGACATCACATCACATCTAAGTAGATTGTTTGGAAATTATCATCCTTTGTATGTGCAAATAATATTCATTTATATGTGTCCTCCAGCTCATGTTGAGACTCTGACTAGCTCCCTCCCTCCACTTTTTATGTTGGAACAAATGTATCGAAAACATTAAGAAAATGCATGAACGCCAACTAGATAAGGGATTATGCAGAGGGACGACTCAGACGTGACATAGTAATAAGTGGCCTTTCTCTCTGGCAAAGTCATTGGAGGGAACAGATGTGAGTTTTCCTTCAAGTGCTATTTTTCAACTACATTTACTCCCCTTGTTGTACATACCACCAACACACCAAAAAAATGCATGCTGACTATACTGCTTCCATGAAACGAGCAAAGAGAATAGTTTCCGTCTGAAAGATAAACTTCCACTTTGGTATGCATTATACCATTCCCTTTCCACTCTATACAACAAACTGCATTTCCCTCGCCACCATACATAGACCAAACCACAAAAACTCTTTTGGAGCAAATCGCCTAAAGAGAAACGCTAGGACTTTCGCCTTGACTGGATCCCTGCAAAAAATATGAAGCCATGGAGTAAAGCTGCATAAGCAGCGCCTCAAATCGAGTTGAATCCAGTTAACCCTATGAAATTTCGTTTTAGGAGAGCAACTCCTTAAGCAACTCGTATACTCATATCGCTTTAATTGCGGCATACATATTTGATATTCTTATACTGATATAGAAGGCTACCCAACTGCCGGCAAGGAATGAGGACCGCGGCGGTTACAGATATAAAAAGCTCTCAAGTAGATTTGAACTTTAACCACGTATAAAAAAGGAGAAAGCATGTATATTTATAAATATGTATTGTTTATGAAACATGCGCCTCCAGATAGATATGTATGCAGTTGTGGAGTGGTCAATTACACTTGAAAACCTTGATAGCCAAATAACTTGACTCTTGGCGTGCAAAAAGCCACATGTACATAATAGGATTTTCTTCTACGACTCTGGATGAATGGGGACTCCTCACCAGTTCAAGGAGAAAAATGGGGTAAACGAACTGCACTAAATATGCTCATACATGTGTGTGATATTTTGTGTAGGATCATGGCTTTTTGTTACCGTCCCCACTGAACTTTTATAGACTAAGGAAAGGGATAAGTGTTATTGGGAGGAATGAGGTTGAAGCACATTTTCACAGAAAATACACAAAACGATAGGCATTTCCGTTACCACTGAGAAAAGCGGACATTTTCTCTCTTGTCGATTTGCATCTTTTTACAATACTCAACCAAGCGTTGCAATACGTTATATTGGGAAGTAGAATGAACGTATTACATATATAACTCCTTCTTATAGAGGGTATCAGCAGGAGAAAGTTAAGGGGAAACTGGGTGGCATTACATTTAGCTCGAGTTCACTGGAAAGAAAATCCGCAATCGAGGCTTTTCATCATGACATAACACATTACCTTCTTCGGTGTGCAACGGCCAATAATAAAAATAACAAACTGTGTGAGAGGGGAAAAAGGGCGGGTCAGTGTTCGTGACACAGCGCTCCATTGTCATTAATATGTTTTGCATGACACGGGATTATATATTGCTAGTACACACATCGCATAAAATAAGACAAACATATTATTGATTCATTTCAGGTAGTAATATTGTAACAAGTACATGTAAAATGTGTATCATTACAAGTAGATGCACAGAAACAAACGGACATGGACAGTGGAAGAAAAGAAGTAGAAAGTGTGGAATCAAGGACGACACGAACTGGCCAACAGAGGAAAGTTAGAAAAGGTTCAGTCTATACCTCGCTTACCTTGAAGACTTGCCGACACAGGAAGTTCTCTTTCACAGGCAATAGTCTGGAAAAAAAATTTTAAACATGAACGTTATCTTTTCTAGTCAATTCATCAAAAATACATACTCAATCATCATCATTCCCTTATTTGAATGATCCACCGAAAACGATACCAACAAAAGAAAGCAATTCATACATGGATGGAATATGCCGTTGAGAATAGAACTTACTTGGACATTTCGGATAATTGTAACTTGCCATCCTTATTCGCATCAAAAACTTGCAACTGTAAAAGAGAAAAATAAATCAATTTGTAATTTCTCTCTTTGCAAACTCACATTTAGTAACTTTAGTCAAGTAGAACGTAGTGAGTATAATGTCAACATAGATTTGGAATAAAATCCTTACCATTGTGTCAGTGTACTCAATGAGCTTATCCTCGGAAACATCCTGAATCTTCTTCGCTTCCCTCAGGAGATCTCTCAAGAAATTCTGGAGAAAGAATGCCATTCGAGAAATCAGAAATTAAGAGCATTGAACAAGTACGGATAAAGTATATGGAGCATATAGCTTTCCCTGAAACCATTTACAGATTGATTTGAAAGTCATGGTGGATAGGAGAAATCCTTTTCAGGTATCAAATACATGATTTTTGAAGGCACCGTGACTTTCAGTTCAACCTATGTAGTAGAGCAATCCATTATTCCGAGATGTCTTATTATTGGAGATGAAAAATTCGCCATTACAATATATAACATAATTCGCGCATACCCCATTAATAACCATCCATAATCTATCCATCTCCCAGCTAATAGGAGGTTTCAGCACGAAACCCTCCTATTATTTTCACAGCATTATTGGTTAAATGATAGTGGTAAGAGGAGATAAATGTCTCATCATTTCAACATATCACTACACCCTCAACACAAAAATCCCATTTTCCTGAGGAGCCGCACAAGCATACTTTTTCTAAGTGTGCAAATGGAGTTTCCCACTACCATTTACTTTTTACGGCCACCTCATACCACGACTACGACAGGGAGGAAAGAGCAGTCCAAACATATTTCAGCTTTTACGACGTTACAAAATGAGAACTCATAGTTTTCTCCATTTTCTCCCACTGTCTTTTTTTCACCGTGGTTTTTGTTCTAAGCAAACCGATTATTTTTTCCGTGCTTAACACCGGCCCCAAAATCGTTAGCTCAGCGGTACTCATATCCTCATTTACAAAGTAGGGAGCTATAGCCCTGTCTAGGAGTGCCAGGCTATAAAAATGCATGCTTAAGAGATTCTATCGTTTTTACTAGGAAAAAAACATGAGAAATCACATCCACACAGAGTGTGCACTCATGATGAGCGAGAAAAACAACGGGAATCGTTCTGCTTTCGGGGAAAAGTCTACAAAAATCTGAAGGCAAAAAGGTCCATATTTTTTCAGTCAGGCTAAGAGCTGGTTATATAATGGTAAAATTACATCCGTCCGTAGTAAAAAAAATCCTCAAAACTACACTACCCCCTTAATAACGTTATCATACCTGTTTACGTACCTATAATTTTATATATGGACAGACTTGGTGAAAGTAATTGGGCACATTTCTCAACTCCTTTTGATAGAATAGGAAAAGGCCATAAAGGACTTGATTCCTTTTATAAACAAACTAGCTACAATTTACTCACATTATTTGTGTTTCTGAGGGGCTGCCCTACTCAAAAAGTACATTTAAGTCAGTTTGGCCAGTTTCAATGTTGGAACTGGCAAAAGTACGTTTTTGTGTCGACAAAATTGGCTGTTGGTTCTTAACTCAAAAAGGGTATAAAGCTGGGGCTATGAAAATGAAAATTATACATAAAAAGTTCATTTTTTGTTTCAGTCAAAAGTTTTGTTTGGCTTGTTTCACTCCATGGAGAGAGTATCAAGTGAAACCACCAACAAGAGGAAATCATTAAATGTTTCACCTAATAATGCTGCGTCATTTCATTTATGGTTGTTCCCAGACAAAAAAAAAGCTTCTTTGGTGGAGTCTGACGGTTTACGTAGTTGGGATTGGGGAGAGAAGTCAAGACCAAAGGTTTTTTATAACGTAAATCGTGACCATTTCTGTGTTCTGCGTGCTAATGCAATGGAACAATTTTTCAGAGTTTACTTTCAGCTTTCACTGAACAGGCCAGAGAACGAGGTGAACAGTCCGTCCAAGCAATTAATTTTTCCTTCTATTTTATGTGCCTTTTATTTCAAAAGATTGGGGAACGACTTTCACTCACCTTCAATTCATCAGCCTCAATGTACCCGCTTCCATCTGTGTCGTATTCCCTCCAAATCTGTGTTTAAGCATAAAATTTCATTACCATTTTATTCATGAGCTCCCATACAGCGGACTATATTGAATGAATGAAAATGGGAATGTAGCAGAGCAGAAAGTCAAACAGTGATTTATAAGGAGAATGGGAAGTTGAAACATGCAGAAATACATTTTATCGTTGGTTACCTTCATGAATTCAACGCTAGAGTCCAATGGGTTGTCGAAACGGAAGAGAAGCAGGAAGTTCTCCTCCATGGGTAATAGCTGAGCAAGCTGAAATCACAAAAAATGACAAGTAAAATTACAAATCCTATATGGTTTTATATGTTCAATTCAATAGGTTTCCCTCTAATAAGTTGGAATTACGCCCAACCGGATTATTAACGTGGTTTATTGATATTTTGATTGATGTGTATGGATTTGGTTTGTCATTGAAATGTTCTCTGACAGAGCATTTTTACATGGGCCATGTTCAATGATGACGATTTTGGATGTTTTGGGGTCGTAGTTTGCCATTTGCATTCAAGGATTTTTAAATAATTTAGTTTGCGGATGTTCATTTCATACGGATAAAGTGCCACTGTATGTGATGCCACCGGTTTCTGGTAAATGAAACCACTTTACTATTTGGAAAGAAGTGCCTTATTGAAAATTGATTAATAAATTGATTTCCTTCGTTAAGGCTAAAGTATATAGACTTAAGTTTATAGTGATTGGGTTGTTTAAGCACGTGCTTAGAATCAACAAAGTCTTGAAATAAGGAGCCATTTTGCAAATTCACCTCTCAGAATTTATGCAATGCAACTATTGTATAATTGAATAAGGAGGATTACGATAATATCTAAATCAACCAATTTTTGACGTATGGATCGAATTGAAAGATAACTAGACATAGACTCATACTGTGATTAATTACGGAAGGCACGAACTGAGCTATATTATTACAGTTCATTATATTATAACACAGACATAAGCCGATTCCAATGAATTAACTATCTGGATCAATATTTTTGCTTAAGAGACGAAATTAAGTGTATAAACATTCAACTGAAGGGAAAGCATCAAATTGGTTATGGTATACTTTTTTCTATGAATTAACCCAGTTGGGGAGAATGTAGACTGCACTTTGAGCATAAATAATAAATCTGATTTGCCCTACCTTACTGGACAAAGTTCACAGAAACATGGGAAACTGACATGATTTCATCCAGAACATTTTTTGGAATGCAAGAAATAATTTCCTATTATTACGCCCGCTTGAAATTTGGCCTGGAAAAGGGAGAACAAGAAGTTCTACATGGTCTCTCGGCTGTTTGCTTAATAACTTTGCGAACTAAAGCGGATCTTTAGAGTTTGCTTCACTTTCAGAGTTTTCACTCATTGATGCGCTATCGATCGTGCAAAGTATAATTATGGCATATTATACACTTATCATAGCATAAGAACGATGTCGTATTTATGAAACATAAAAATTATACAAGGAAAACAACTTTCCTTCTTTCAAGGGAAAGCAGGCTTACCGATGTCACTATACTACTGATGGATGCTTGTTTTTATTCGTTATTTATTCGAAACAATCCTTTTAGTTGGTCGTCACACAGTTTATGAGTAATTGGAACTATTTTATTGATCTCACGCTACATTTAGAACAATACAAATGAAACGAACAGTTTCACAGATGGATGATTTTAGGAGAACAAAGAACACCGTGTAGACTTGTATTTGAGATTGTTCCTATTCTCTGTGGCAAAATGTGATTCTAAATGAAAATCAAATATGAACACGCATACTAAGAATCATAAGAGGAAAATCCTGTGCTGATGTTAGCAGGTTGTAATTTCTCTACCTCTTTTTAGTCATTTTAATATTTTGTGTTGATAAAAATGAGGCTATTATTATATTATAAGTTCTCGCATTGCTAAACCATTATCCTACTCCATTCCCGGCAGAAAATTACCGTGGAACGAGCGATGTTCGATGATAGGAACTGACGAGGAGTTGGGTTTGGAAAGAGAAGAGGAAATGACTAGGTATAATATTCTTGTATACGTATTTGGCATTCATAAAGACAATGGATTTGTAACTGCTTACATGAAACATGACTAATATCGAAATATGACAAGGAGCTCTAAAGCCGTGGATATCGGTATTGTAATAAATAACGTTGTCATTAGGCCTTCTACTAGACTGCTCTTTGTCTGAGAGTAAATATTAGAAAGGTACACAGGAAAATACAAACATGGGGAAAGTGGAACGGAAAGTTATGTTGATGTGGACGCTCGCCATATTGTATTATCTCATAGACAATGAAACGCTTGTAATGGAAACGAGAGGTATGGCTTGTTTTATTCCGTTAAATTGAGTTCTCTGGTAAGCTGGCATGTTACTTTATGGATTTGTCATTGTTTCTTTAGTTGAAAATGTAAGTGGCGCGAGTTTCTATTGAATCTGGCTTTGTCTACGATTTAAATCCGGTGTTTTAATGGGAAGCTATTTCATTGAGCTTTAAAATTGAAAAATACATATATTGGCCGTTAGCCAACCAACGGAATAAACTCGGTCAATGGTCAAATATAATTTCCGGTGATCTACAATGATATAAAATCTACATCAGCGAATAGTGTAGAAAGAGAATAAGAATCTATCAATCTCAGCATTTTTTACAACTTAACCTAACTGCGTATTCTGTCAACACCAATCCACAAAGTTACATAAACTTTTCCAAAATGCAGGATTCAAATCAATTTATTTTCAAGACCATTTATTATTCCATGCAATCGGACGTACTCATGTTAAGTAAACTATTCATTTAGTTGAGAAATGCTTAATTTGTAAGCGTTGACGTCGTTAATATTTTTTAGTTAATTTAGCAGCAAATTAGTACAACTCAGATATGTACGATAGCAAATGAGATGGAGCATAATAAACAGATAAACAAGTATTTTCGCGCAATAGTGGAGCAGTCTCCACCGAAACGTATATGTGCATTGCATTACAAAAGCTACCTGACAACTGATAAGATAAAGCAAAGCTGCATTCTTAATCTTGAGTCACGATCTTGTAAATCTAGATACATTAATGGCAAAGTCTATGTTGCCGCCTGTATTGCCGATAACAAAGGCTTTCTTCATGTGTTGGTAAATTAGTATCTGTAAAAAGCATATATAAGTAAACATACGTAGTTTGAGGGAAATATAACTTCCATGAAATAGAAATAGAACATAGAAGATTTCCATGACCTAGTTTGATTATATATTTTTTTATTTTTGATTTCCCTGAATCTGAGCTTGAAAGCCAGTTGACAGTCCCTCGTTGAAAGTTATAAATAGAGGATCTCAGGGACGAAAGTAACGAAACAACCAATTATAATTTTGCATTGTTACGACAAATCAATACTGATCATATTTCAAGCTGTTTAATTTACTCAATCCTACTTTTCTACTCCTACTTTGTTCACTCTTGTTCCATCGCAAGAGCCTCATTCATTCTTGTTAGAACTCTGTTCCAACAAATCCTTGCAGAGCTAATTGTAATATGATAGGATGGTAAGTTGTATACAGTAATAAGACGAAATAATCCGAGGCCTAATCTGATAATTAAACATGAGCAACTTTCCCTTCCATCAGTCAAGCAGAATCTGTACAATGAATTAGACAAGAAAATGAGAAAAGGTAAGTTATACGAAGAAAGGATGCTAACTAAGTAATGAAGATTAATTAGACTCAAGTCCGGAATGAGTTACACACAATAGGTATACGTAATATTAGATAGCAAAAGTCTAGTGAAAGCAGTAACTCTTTATACCTACTTGCATGGGCTCGGTACACCAATGGAAAATGAGCATTATAATGGGTCATGAAACAAAATGATGATGAATAGGTTTCATTTTCCTCAGAATTTATTCCGAAACATGATCCTCAATTAGACAAGAGAAGATAGGAAGACAAATAGTGATGTTTCGCTCCAAGGTGGAATTTCACTCTATTTCAGTTTCACTTTTAATACTAAAAGGAGGTATATCATGTCTGCCTGAGGTCATCGTAAAATGATTTATTTCCCTCCAGTGATTGTTGTAAATGAGAAAAAATGACTTACTAACGTAAGAAGGGTATTATGTTGAGATATCTATTGTATCTTCCCTTTGTTCGCCCTGTCTTACACACCTCCCACTCGTTAAATGAAAAGGCTTTAGATTATGATACAACAACACAAAAAATTATCCTTCTCTCCTTTCCTTTCCCATCGGAATTCAGTCTGAAGCATCTCCAGATAATAGAACATGGAAAAAATGGGTCATGTACCTAACACCTAAGCAGATTATAGACTTATCTAGAACGCTTGAATTGCATATTCAAAAAAATACGTTTTCTTAAAGAGGTTAAAAAATTTTAACAAAAATTCACAAAAGCATCTCTATTTACAGTATACCAGTTTAACTCTGACCACATTTTGTTAATTGAAGTGATTTGTTGTGCTTTTACTAAATTTCTTTGAAAAAAAAAACACTGCGCAAATGCATTTTTCAAGTTTCTTACGTCGCATGTGTGGTAGTGGTAGCATATGCCGTGTTTTTAATAATCTACCATATCACAGCAGGTGCAGAGCCGATAAATCTTTTATTATTGGAAATTAAGTCAAGTTGTGGAAAAACTCATAAATTACTTAACCACAACTTACTAATATTGAGGTAGGTAAATGGAATAAACATTCTTGGTGAGCCAGTCAAAGTTTGCTTATGTTTTGATTTGATGGCCATGTGAAAACATGTTATAAGCTCGTGATATAGCTTAAAATAGTCCAAGATGTCTTACTGAGCATTACTCCATCTCCAGCATTGAGTCATGATGGTACTATCATTATCGGTTCGATAGTCAACGTCAGCAGAGAAGATTACCTTCACTTTCCTTTTATCCTCTCAAGGAAACTAATACGGAGTGATAGTCCTGTCTGATATGTTGACAGTTAAAAAACTAAGGAAGATGGAGGAAATTTGTGAAGAAAACGTGCCAAACTATAGGATCTCATCCTCTCCTGTATACTTTCTGAACCCACCTAGCTACAAAACCAAGAATGAGAAGGTACTAGAAGCAAATACCAAAAAATATTGCGAATCGAAACAACGAACCAGAAAAAAAAATCACCAGTCAATTTCCGATGATCTTTTCTACTTGGAATGTTTCACAAGTTGATGATATCGTTATCGCTGGATGTGTAAAATCCTGGAAGGGGAGATTTAGGGGAACAAACTTTGGGATGCATATCCCTTCCCGAACGCTAGATACTGAAAGTATCGCAATCTCAATCAGGATAGGTATAAATTACAGTCATATTGAGTCATAGGTTTAGTTGTACGTATCCTAATCTAAAAGTTTGGACACATTTAATCTAAGTCATAGAGATAGTCGATAGTCGGTTTTATAACGAATAAGAACGTAAAAAAGATACAATCAGATTAATATAAGTTTTTATCATCTTTCTAGAAAAAGGATTCAACAAAGTGGAACAGAACCACATGGACACTACTCAAATATCTCTTCTGATTGGCAGCACTCTGGCAATTGGCAAATGTTGTCAAAATGGAAGTGCTTCTTGGCTATTTTCTCTGGCCAGTTATTCATGTAAGATGAAAAAGCAAATTTTCTCAACAAGGACTTGGCGAGAAAAACACTTTAAACGCTAGTCAACCCATTCTTACTAATTTAATTAACACTTACCTCTCGAATGTCAATTTTCCCATCTCTGTTGTCATCATATGCCTCCATGAAGCATTGTTTGAGCTCTGCCAGCATAGCATCGGAAACGGGCTGAAAAATGCATAGAAAAATTAGAAAAGTCAATTAAAACCGAGTTGATTGAATGTCTTATCCACACACATAAAAGCCATTTTCCATGTATTAAGAACCGTTGACACTTCAAAGATAGCTATTTAGGTATAACTGAGTGAGTGAGTTACTACTATGAAGTCAGGACAGGAAGGAGTCTCGTGCTGACAGAAAATTATTACATGACTACATCCCAACCTTTTTTAAGAGACACTCTTCAGGCAGGAAAAAAAATCGCTCGATCGTAGAAGAATGGCTTTATACATGATGATATGAAAGGATGAAAGGGTGTGCCTGTCTTCTCTCTGCTCTAGACTCCTATCAGCATTTGCTGGTCGGAGCTGTCAGGCAATTTGCATACCTATATTTTGCATGCTTTTTGATGGGATGGAAAATTCATAATGTACCCCATTCTGAACCTCTGCACATGCTAAACCAACAAGAATTCTTTCCTGCAAAATTTATCTTTCTACTTACTCATCCCGTATTAAAGGGAAGACTCCTGCTACATTATTTGAAATGAAGTGAGCTAACAGCTACTAAATAAAACCAAGCCGATCCTAACAAGTTCCCTACTTTTTTATCTATATTCCATGGAAAAAGTACATTAAATTCGAGGAAATAGGGAAGTGCACTACAAAATTTATTCCGGTTCTCTTTTTTATGAATTTATAATGAGAGGCTATGAAAGTTTGTAAAGTGATTTTGACTGCTGACTTGCTTCTGGTTCCTTTTTACGGAATTATTAATTTCCTGGTATAATGAGGAGATTTTAACAGGAAATGTTGTCAGCCATTCAGCATAAATGTTTGCGATAAAAAGCAACCTGCCCTACTTTGGAATAAGGATGCCGTCTAATATTATCAATCCACCAATTGAGGATATGGACAGAATTGAAGAATTTCTTGTGTAAAGTTTGTGCAAAGTATCAATTTAAAATGCAAAAGTGAGTATTTCACTAATGCGGAAAGAATACAGTTTTCCCCTTCACCGAATTGCCTTTCATCGGGCCAATTCCTTTGAAGTGGTACTTTCTCCTAACGACAACTTCTTCTTTTTCACAGACAATCAACCACGAAGGACACATCCAAGTGAATTGTAGTAGCCAGGAATGTAAACAACGTTTTTTATACGTGGGAAAAAAGGCGGATGGATAGTGTCATTTCATGTATGGCTGTCCTAGTCTCGGGGAATACGGAAACGAACTCCATTAAGCCTAATATGATATAGCCATGTCCACCCCTGTTTTCGCGTATCATACCATATCATGCCGAATCAGGAAGGATGAACTATGTGGACGAATCTACAGTGACTTGGGTTGGCCTACATAACAATGCCCACTTTTAGATGATCCCACTTCCTTATGAAATTTCCTTATGTCTTTACCCTGGAGAAAGGAAGTAAAGTACCAAAGTACCATTCCATTTGTGATTATAGGATTCTTTATGACAGCGGTAAAAACTTGAATTGATTGTCTTCATAAATGCTATTGGGATGAGGTGATGAGCTGTAGGGTCAAAGGGTACGGGGAAAATCCTCATAATATTAAACGAGAAGTATATTTATATCGCATTTTTTGTATCATTACCTCAGTATCTGTCTGGTTCACACTTGAGACGAATTCCTTGAGAAATCCATCCAACTCCGTACCTTCGATGTAGCCGTTTCCTATAGAAAAAGAACAAAATGATTATAAATCATCCTAGAAAAATTGACCTGCATGTTTCCTGCTACTATAATAACAGTTGCATGAATAGTCAACTAGAAACATTCGTTATAGTTGATTTATAACTTTTAACTAGAATAGGCTCGCATGAAGAGAAAATAATTTATCAAAAAAACACCGTCCCTTCAATATACCGAACATCCTTTGTAATGATTGAGAAGGATAATCTGAACATTATCATGCCATGTGTGGCATTTGAACTGAACGATTTGTGAACGGTACATTACAATAAATAAAAGCATAACAGAAAATGGGAGGATGATTGAGAAAATCGGTGACAAACTAGAATCGTTTCTGCGCTCGTCAACTCAAAAGTATTACTTATTTACTATAACATGTATAAACTTTTTTTTTCTTGGAACTCCCTCGTTGCTTTCCCCCCGCTAGTTGTCAATTTTCCCAAAAACTAATTTATTTGCTAACATCAACTTACCATCTTTATCGTAATGACTCCAAACTTCCATAAATTGATTTGCTGTCAACTTCTTCAATTCGCGGCTCTGTGGGTCACGGAATTGCCGCATGAAGTTTGCACATTTCTCCACATTCACTTTATTTATCTGGCCGGAGGACGTACTGGATTTCATTGTTGCTGCCGCCATTTCCTAAGTAATAAAGACCAATGGAATGTGTAGGTGGTCAAAATATGCTATAGGGGATGACTGTTATTGAGCTTATCAGAGAAAACGGCAACTTATGATGAGAAATAAAATAACACAAAAATACAAAAAGTTGTAAATAATACGTATTTTTTAAACTTATCATTTACAAACTTTTCCATTCGAAAAAAAAACTAACTTTGGCAACTGAAATATCTACTTCGGCAACTTCAAACGCACACGATACGATATAAATGGATATGGACAAAAATACGGTATTTACAGAGCTCAACAAAACCGTTCACATAAAAAAGCTCCGACAACATAGTGAAAAATATCCTAGGCAGTTTATTTACATAAAAAACGCCTAAAATACATTAAATAACTGCCATAACTTCAAGTAGGTACTATTACTTTACAGGTACAACACAAAATACTTTTTTTACAATCAACGCACAACGCAAATGGCTACTAAAGTAAGGGAAAGAAATCTAACTAACTCGGCGTGACCAACTGAATTTCGCTCTTGATATAATAAAGAAATATTCCATACTTCAGTAGAAGTAAACTGGGGTGGTGAAAGCTAGAATTATCATAATCAAGGGTTACTGCCTGGTGTATTCATTATAAATACTGACTCTACAATTTCTAATAAGATTTAATATACCTACTACTACTACTACACATACTGCTTGAGAGGAAGACTGAATACGAAACGTAAACTCAAGAGGCAATTAAGGCTAGAGCAAAATAGATGTATGTGGGTTAATTGTAATAATGACTACGTGTGCAGTTATGCTGAAGTGATTGTAATTGTATTGTTCACGCATTTTGAAAAAAGTCATTTGAAATTTCAACCTGGTCAACTATAGTATGAATAACTGTCTCGTAATCTGGCAAATGTACGTCTTGATATGTGTATTATGATGGGAGTAGTCGTAATTTGAGAGCTGCATTGCAGCAAAATATGTGACCAACTTCATACATACTTGAAAAACGTTTTTGATATCCAAAACTGTAAACTGCCTTCAAATCCAGTTGAAAAAAAACTACCAACAAAGGAAAAGCATAATGCTTAAGAGATTCAAAATCGAATGAGACATAGATTAATGAAAAGCGTAACAGGAATTTCTAGCAGCTAGGAGGATTCGTGCAGAAACTACAACGCGAAGAAAATAACGAGTAGATGTTTGAGGTTTGGAAAAAGAAGCGAAAGAGTAAGAAAGCAGTTGGATGTCGGTTCATTTTTGGAATCGTACTTGCACATCACCCCAAACTTTCTCAAGTTCCTTGACGGGCCTTAAGTCCTTGAGGAACTGCTGCGCTTTGTTGAACATGATTACTCTATGGAATGGTCGAAAATGTTATTTTCCCGTTCAAAAGAATTTTATCAAAAAACACTGATCGCAGGAGTAAGCTATGTCGGCGTAGAAAAAGAAGAAGATGGAATTAGACGAACAAATAAGGCACCCTTTTTCGTGATACCAACTTTTTGTTTGTTTCGTTAGTATTTTGCTTTGTTTGACTGTTGATTATTTTTATGAATATTTCCCCCTGCTTTGACTGATAAATCTAAAGTTGGGAATTGTTTCGCGTAATCAGGAATTGTACAAGAGAGAAAAATTTCTCCTACACGGACATATTTCGATTAGGAACGGCTCTGTACTAACGTATGAGAACGCAAACACTGTGTATGTATGTCAATTAGTGTAATAAAATGTATTGATTCTGTCATCCCAGAGCAGCTAATCACTTTTTACATAACTTTCTGACGCTTTTGCATATTAATCAGCACTTATAACACATCCCGCAAACTTCCACTTAAATAATCTATGAACCATTCACAAAAAACGGAATGAGCTAGAATGACAAATTTTCCGCTAATTTCTTTCCCCGACGCTTTTACAACTTTTCTACATCCAACAAACCGTTTACACTATATAGCAGCTATCAAAGATCCCTCCAAAGCATATACGTATTAGTTCACTAACAACTTTTCACCAAAATCCAACATTACACACAAAAGCAACATCTATAAGTAGGATTACAGTTCAAGCGATAACAATACCCACAAAAACAACAAACTCTGATCAGATGAGGAAGAAACTTTCTCCTCTTATAATCGTATGATTACGGTTTTGTATATTATGAATGAGGCTAAAAATACGGAGGAAAGTTTCGTCAGGCTGGAGATCTCCCCCACTTTTTTCTCCCTCTCATACGTTCTGGACCTTCTCTTATACGGAACGTGTGTACTGTATTATATATCCCTGAGCGAAAATTGAATCAGCGACACGAAACGCTCATGCGAGCGGCTGAAGTGATCCGGAAAATCAGTTTCATATGAAAAGGGAAATAATATTTATTATAACAATCCTCGACTCGGCTATCACCGACAATGGAGATGGATTTCCCAGGGATTTTTATTTCAAGACAACATAAACTATCGTCGATTTTCTTCTCTTGACTTGTATGGCTTTTGGGCAATATGCAGACACATTCACACAATGCAGCCATCGGCCAACTACAAAAATTTTCGGGGGATTGTGCTAGCTAGATAAATCTCCCTTTTTTAAAAAGTATTCGTAACTGCTACAGTTTCGTCTCAATTGACGATGATGATGGGAGAGAATGGTAGTGGTAAGTTGTTGTGTCCTCGTAGGAGCTCACTAGAACTGAACTAAATATGTATTTTTGGGCTTCCATTCATAATATGGAAGTGTTAGCACAACCTACGCTTCTCCTGGATCATATATAAACACAGAGAGAAAGGTGGTGAAAGTAACTTTTTTTTATTCTTTTTTTCCCTTCCCCTCTCCTTCCCCTCTCTCGTTCTGTCCTCCTTCGGTCTGCTTTTCTTTTCCTTTCCCGTTTTGTTCCTTTGTCAATTTTCTTTCTCTCTTGCTTAAAATGAAGTTAACAAAGGACTACAGCATTACATATTATACTCGAGAAAAAAAATTCATACGTTATATATATGGGGACTGAGTCGGTCTACTGGAAACAAAAAAACCGGAGCTGGAAGACTTTTTTTTCTTGGAGGATTGCCACTATCAAGATATTTATATTTTATATAAGAAAGGCTCACTCTCTTCTTCCCTATAAAATGCGTACTTATCCCAAACAAGTTCTGTTGAAGTCCCCTTCACTAAAAATTTAAAGTTTATAAAATGCGCCTAAAATATGTATATGTATCTTTCCCCCTTACTTCCCCTGGCTCCACTGGAAGTTCTACTGGAAGATTGTAATTCACCTCTTCCCTTTCTTTCGCGGGATGGATGGGGAAGAAAAATAAGGTCACAGGGAGCTAACACGGCATAGCGGAATTCAAGTAAAAAGAGTAATCATCATATTCATTCAAAAAAAAAATTTCTCCACCATGTAAAGCCCTTCCCTGCAGGAGGTGGGATAGCAGAAACAAAAGCACAAGGGCACGTTATAGTAATAAATGCGTTTCTACAGAGGGGAAAAAAGCACATTCCCCGTTAAAATTTTTTTGTAGCAGTCATGCACGCAAGAATATAATATCTTGGGTTTTAAAAAGGGAATTTTTTTTCATGGCTCTTGTGCAGTGTTGCTCCAGTCCTATTATAAACCAGCAAGACAATATATGCATGACATGCCTTAAGTAGTCCTACAGAGATAGAGAGGGAGTAGAGCTAACATAATGGTCCCCCTCTGTACTTTCACCGTGCCTTGTCTGCATGCTGGAGCATACATATTCCCTGTGTTTCCCTACTGGTGTTAGGGAGTGAGAAGGAAAGTGGGGAAAATGGAGTTAAGTACTGTGCTTTAGGAGTAAGTACTACTCCCTTTTCTCTCGTGCTTTTTCTCTTTCCTTTTATTACTAGGAATGAGTGGCTTCCATGAAACATTTTTTTGGCACTGGTATATAGCACCCCCAACCACGGACTAAATAGACCACTCTTGCTTATCAACCCAAATTTTCTGTTATTGGGAATGCATATGTGGAGGCCTATCGCATAGAGGAGATGTTTGGCAATGCAGTGGCAATGACAATATAAGTTGGAGTAATATTTTTCACTATTCTATATGCTGTTTAGACCTTTCCCTTGTTTTATGGTTCCCTATCATTCTTTACACTAGAGAAAAATTCATTGCTGGTGGTTTAGGGCGCGGTAAGAAAAAAAAATATGCGTCCTATTATGATATTCCCTCTGACCATGTGGCTTGGCTACTATAACCATGTGCAGAAATGGCTGGATGGTGTGTTATAATCGAATAGTAGCTGGAGAAAAGTAAATTAGTAGCTTATGACTTTTTGTTACATGACTGGCTTAATACATTAGTATGCCGTACCTAACATACATATACTTACATAATGATAGTAGCTTAAACAAAAATAGGCATACAATAGGCAGAGTAAATAAGAAGCATTGGGTTGGGTTGTGCTCTCGTATGGGAATGTCAAAAGGAGAAAGGTGTACGGAGAAATTAATGGAGATGTCTAATGGCTGAGCGGTCATTGATGCCTTAATTTGAATAAATGAGATTGCAGGTAATAACTAGTGTGATGCTCAATTGAGCACAGCTGCAAAAGGAAAACAAGAGGGATCAGATTGCTCCGTCAGCCAAATGATTACTATTAGCGTTGGATAATACGAGCTTAAAATTATTAGCTAGCGAACAATACGTCCCATTCCTCGATCTGGAGATGAGGAGGAAAGTATAAAAACCCAGTAATTTAATGATGAGCTCACATAAATAGGCTTTTAATGCCATGCAATGCAATAATAGCTCAAACAAAAACCACCAAATAGCGGTTTAATGACGGTGGCGAACAAGCATGTTTAGGTGGGTTAGAGCTCTTTATGCCCTGTAATAAAAATAGTCACGTCTGTAAAAACCCTTTTGGAGGTGGTGCTAAGCGTTAATATGCATTTTATGAATAAACGGCCCTTTTTTCATATAAGACAAGCATTTACAGAGTATTTATCCATGATAAAGAGTAAGGCTGATGTGGTCGTTGGTAATACAGTTTGGAATGCAACCTAATATACCTAAAGTTCTACGTAGCTTTCGCTAAAAAGCACAAAGGAAAAGGGGGGAATAATAAGACGTAACAGGGATAAAGTGCGGGTGTGAGTGCTCTCTTGTGCACATGTGTCCACATTAATCTGTAAATAAAATATAATGCAAAAATGGACTCCCATATTCCCCCACACAAACATACAGCCGCAAAAACACACCGTTTTTTCCTAATGTTCAAAAGAACAATTCTTTTGGAGTAAAGCATTAGTTAGGTGAAACTTTGAGATAAGTTCCTTTGCATAGATATATTGCGATTCTGGCTGGTTTAGTTTGCTCAGAAAGTGTTATATAGATCATGAGGTAAAAAGCAAAGCAGAGCGTATCAAGATATAGCTTACACAACGTATTATGAATCTAGGGAAAATATGGTTGAAAGAAAACTACAGTGGTTTGTATGGGTTTTTCTCTCCCAAAGCACTGTAAAGAAATGGGAGAATTACCTAAACGAGTTCAGAAATGAAAGTTTACGATCTCCTGAATTATGTATTTTTAGGGGAAGGGCATAATAATGCACTCGCTTTGCGCCCGCAGTATTTTAGGCTCCTTATTATTATCCTATGTAAACTACTTGACGGATACACGCTTCCCGTCACTTTTCTACAGTCTCGATAAGTTGATTCAAAAGGGAGAGGGGATATAAAATAGAGAAAACTGAATAAAAGAAAAGTAATAGGGTTCGCTCAATATTGAGAAGCTTATCAATTCCACATGCACCGTTATCACATCGTGAATAATTTCATTTTTATCGATTACTCCAAGACAAAGCGAATTTTCTGTTATTTTCTTATCATGTCTTTCATTACATCCGACAATTTTCAGAAAGGTTGAAAGGCTCTCCCCAATAATGACATTGACAATAAGAGCCAATTTTATAAATTACTATTTTCAATTCAAGAAACCAAAACGAAAGGCTCTTGATACATTTCAAAAATGTATTATTACAATCTTCTCCAACCTGT
>JAQGAH010001033.1:0-19572 GCA_034696885.1 Lepidocyrtus paradoxus | reverse complement strand
ATCCAAATCGGAGAAACTTTTTTGCCTCAGACGGACGGACGGACGGACGGACGGACGGACGGACGGACGGACGGACGGACGGACGCACGGACATTCTCCCAGTGAGGAGTAGAGGAATCCTATAAACACAGCATTTATGCTGCGTTAATAATGTAGTTTTTGTGACTCCTTGCTGTAGGCTATATTCCATTTAACGTCAGCTTGCAGTTTTTAGGGCCAATGCCAATGCAACATGGCGTGTTGTTCTGAGTGCATTATTTTTTTCGTTAGGATTGTTAGTGGAAAGGTAGTTGGAGTTTACCTGGTAAAAAACATAGTCATTCATCAAGTAGTTATTCAGAATTACTCATGACGCAACTGCAATTTCTGCAAATTCTGAAATAAGATGCTCTTTTTTATCGAAACTCGTTTCGTGTTTTGGAGAGATGAGAGCCTAATGAATATTGTATGTTCATGGTTACTTATTTGCCTAATATTCAGATTGGAAAGATTGGGGTGCGGAGGATATGGATCAATTCCCAACGACGGAGAATTTCGGTATGAGAATGTTAAGTCATGCAAGTATTTATACCTACTTAGCAGAAATAATGAGACATTCGAATTGTTGAAATGTAAGCTGTATTGCATGGCTTGCCATACTCATATCTTTGTCTGGTATCTCAACATTTTCAAATTATGTTCATTGAATCAGTTGAATTACCTGCGTTTAAGGTAAATTAAGGAATTCGCAATTTGAGGATGTTTATTATTGAAAATTGAGACTTGCAACTAGTCGTAACAGCAAATTAAGTAAAAGATCAGAGTTGTTTACTTTCAATAAGCTACCTCAAGCCAACATTTAATTCTTCATCTGCAAACTTATTGTTAGTTGACATATGTTAGATTTCATATCTGAAAACATAGTTGACTTATTTTTTACTTGATTTTTCCTACTCCCGATCTGCTGTTCCATTTCCAACGTACCACTTATATGTATTTGCATATGAGATATGCGTAATTTAATTTGATATCATTTTGCGGCTTGCGGTAAATTATATGTCAAGACTGATACTTTGCCAGTTCATATGCACCTACTCGTAGCTTTTGTACAAATGTACCATTCATAAACATGATTCTGATGTTATTATAAGTGACAGTTTTCAACTTGCTTTACCAGATTATACTAAATAATACACTTAACTATTGTATAGCTTTCAAAATGAATATATATCAGATTATCATTGTGAAGGAGAAGGACACACGGCTTGCATGAATTCGCAAATATTGCACACGCAACCATATCATTCTCCGGTGATAATGCTGATAATAATATGTGTGATAAGCAAGCTAAAAAATGGTCCACTAGACATCGCAAAACAATTGAATCCTATCTGCAACAATATTTAACCTTTCATGGTATAATATTTGCGTGTGTTCTCCCTCCATATATCTTACTGAATTAGGTTCAGAGCAAGAAAATTTAGTTTGATGCGGTCTTAAACTACCTATTGCCTGTCTTACAGACTTTCCTGTCCCATCCTATATGCAAAAACATGGCATGTAAAATCATGCCAAGTTGATTGGCATTAACAGTGGCTATTTGCAAAAAAAAAAACTGGCAGGTGAATCTGCGGAGCCATATCATATCACGTCATGCGGCATCATCGCCATCCTAAATATCTCAGGGATATTTGTCCGCAACACATTTTTATTTTTTGTTTGCTCTTCAGGATGGATAGCATGTCAGGACAGCGTGTGAAAAGTTCTCATGCTCCTTCTTCATACTCCACTCCTTTGTTCAAATTCTGACCTGATCCTTTTAGTTAGTGAGTCAGTGAGTCAATTATCAACTAGTTTGAAACGAAAAATGGTTCCTTTAAAAGGGATATTTTTGATCTATCAAAAATTTGGAAAGATTGATCGGAAAGATTGCGAGTCTCAAGTAGCCCCTTTATAAAACAAGTTGTAATACTGTCGCGTATTATGAAATTAATGTGATTATGACTTTATTTGGTATTTATTGTTATGTTTGTGTTTGCTGTTTTCAGGATGACGATTTAAAATGACTGAAATGATCAGTATTACCAGGCTAAGAGGGTCAAGATTTATGATTTTCTAAAGGAGCAATAACCATTTTTTTAAACCGCAATTACTCAAAGGATTCAATATGGGAAAGTCGAATCCAATCTTAAAAGATAAATTCCACATCGGGAATACTCCACATTCCGTATTCTTATTCCAGCGTCAGCTAACATGGTGTCCGCAAAAGAGGGGTAAGTCAATTTGACCTTTTCATTCAGGTACTTTCTCATTCCCATCTGTGTGAATTGTTGTAAAAATACATGTTGCTAGCTAGTATAAAAGGTGAATGATAATCTTCATATTTTTCTCTCAAATTCCACAATATTTCATTTATGAACTGGTATGTAATACTACCTCATAACAGTTACCTATTCATGTACCAGAAAAATTCCAATACACCGGTGGCACCGAGAGTCACGTCATATCTAGAATGGGGAAGTATTAGACAGAGTGAAACCAGTTTTTCATCTCATTGAAAAAACTTATCTGGCAGGTCTGACTTTAAAAAACAGATTCCAGCAAAGATTTGATCTTTAATAGCGAGTAGGTATTTGCAACGAAATTTGCAAAAAAAAATCAGAGAGCTGCAGTCCGCAACTTATTTCCCACCTAGTTACATATACTATCGTTATTATAAGCTACTATCGTCTATTGCATCAGGTCATGTTAGTTTCAATGAAAAGAAAAATGGACTTCCGTAAATCAAGAATGCCCCAAAATTTATCGATCCGAAATGTTCTTTTAGCGTGAAATATTGTTATGCATTTTGCAACGTTCTATGCTAAGTATGCAGAACCTTTAAATGCTATCGACAATGGCAATGTACCAAATCGTAAGTTAACGGGTTAGAAAAAAAATAGAATTGTAGTTCATCCATAGCACAGACATTTAGAATGCATGAGCAAAATTTAATATTGGGGGAATCAGAGCGTATAAATGATATGCACGTTTCTGCCAAATATTGTCATTTGACCGCGTTGAGATAGTACTAATAAAACAGAACATGCCAGTTTATTTTTTAAATATGAAATAGGTATCACTCATGCTATATCATTAAACGCCAAAAACATCGGCTGCCGTTACGTTCTGAACTGAAATTTTACGTTTGGCTAATTCGGTAATGAAATTATATTGTTATTATTGATTCAGGGACAGAGGACATGTCCGAGTGGATGAAGGTTAGAATCCAGGATATTCTAGCGGTTGAACTTCTCTGCAAAAACAATAATGTTGCAAAAGAGCTAAACAACGCAACAGTCCAGCCCCCAAGTCTGTGTTGCTCAATCTTTCAGCGTGGAAAAAGGAAAAGTCAGTCAGGTTCAATATCGTCCTCCTCCTCCACAGGGAGCTTTGGCCAGTACCTAACCATCCACTTTGGACAGAGAGTTAAGGAAAGTAGTAAGTGGACACGGAGTGAAATCCAACTTTCTCATCCGGACTACCCCGTGCTCAACGAATGGCATCAAGCCTTGGTGACAGCTCTGAGTGGCATGACGGATCGTCCAAAAAATCTCCTATTTTTTGTCAATCCCTACGGCGGAAAGCGGAAAGGGGTGCAAATTTTTGAGCGTCAAGTTAAGCCACTTCTACAACTCTGCTCATGTAAATCTACTGTGATCAATACCCAACGAAGAAATCATGTCACGGAGGCCATTGCCTCCATGAGTGATGAGAAGATTGCAGAGTATGACGTAATCGTTGGTGTAGGTGGGGATGGGACCATTTGCGAAGTTGTGACAGGTCTCCTCACAAGAGGATTCCCTTCTTCCCAAGCAATTGATGAGGGCGATTTGCAACATGCTCCAATACCTGTAGCCGTCATCCCTGCGGGCTCCAGCAATGCCCTCGCTTTCACTCTTCACGGAACGGATGATCCGACAACGGCAATTCTACATATTTTGCTGGGAAGTTCCGCTCCACTGGATGTAGCTGCCATTCATAATCATTCTGGAATTAGCAGATTCATAGTGGGACAAATGTCGTATGGGCATTTAGCGGATACAATGCTCTATTCAGAGAAGTTGCGATGGATGGGGCCAAAGCGTTACGATATAGCAGGTTCGTCGTAGATCTACTTTTAGACCCACTCTTACTTTCCCTTTCATTTTACTCCATTCTTCTTGTGAACTGCCATGTGAAATAATCTGGTCTTTCTTCTTCTCCAGGTTTCCGTAAATTTCTTGCTCATTCTCTGTACGAGGGAAGTGTGGATATGCGAGTGTGTGTGGACACAGAGAGCCGAAAAATACCGACGCAATGCCTTGGAGGGAATTGTTGTGAGGACTGCATCACCGCTGCAAATCGAACGGAGGGAAGGAACGGCGAGTGGAAGCGGGTGGAAGGAAGATTTCTCGGGATATCTGGAGCAAATATTAGTTGCCGCTGTGCTTTGTCCCCGTTAGGCATGGCCCCGTTTGCTCATCTGGCTGATGGCCATATTGATCTGATACTTATTCGAAAAGCTACCCGTCTGCAACATCTTCAGTATCTTCTCAGAACTGCTGGGGATAGCAGGAGAGCTGTAAGAGGCCCTTAAAAATTTCCAATAAAGGAGAATGATAATAATATGAAATGAGATGAGCGTGTTTTTTTGTAAATTTAACAACTTGTCTTGTTTTCAGTTTGCCTTGCCATTTGTCGAGAGGTATAAAGTGGATGAGTTCATCTTCACTCCCGTCCAATGTTGCCCCTCTTTCTCCTCATCGACCTCCTCCCCAGCTAAATCCAGCACGGCCAACATCAAATTGCAAGAGATGAGCAGCCCTGATAGGGATAGTGATGATATGGCATTCCCAGCTTGTGGATGCGACTCGAGGGAAAAGACAAAACAGCATAGTGTATGGAACTGTGATGGAGAGCTGTGGTATCAGCCTTCCGTCCGGGTAACGGTTCACCGAAATTTAATCCGCATTTTGGCTCGAGCTCCACCCGAACCAGAGACTCATCTGGGTACATCTTCTTTATCGTCTTGTTTCGCATCGCCGTCATCCTCTGCTCAGTCTTCTCCCCCTCTGAGTCCCACAGTGTCGGAAGCCACCACCATTCCTCTTACATTGAGCCCTACAACACCCTGCGGGGATGAGGCGGCGGATGCGGATTTCACTATTCAAAAAATAGACAGTCCCCACAAAAGTCGGCATTGATGTCGACCTATATTTTAGAGTACTTATATATGGAACTATAACTGTTTGAAAAATAATGTGCCTTTCACGAACGATTCTTAATTTAACTAATGATTCGCAAAAGATATGAAACAAATCCACAATATGAAAAGGAACTTAAACGAGATGCCAATATAACTAAATTATTCCAAGCATGCATTACCCTCTAGCAGCAGAATTCTATCTTTTTCGTTCCTGTTGATTAAAAACTACATTTAAGACAACTTGCTCAATCTGTCTTTGTTTTTGTTTTGATCAGCACATATTTATATTTGTCGTATTTGCCTGATTTAATGAAACTATTATTACTGACCGTGAGTGATTCCTGGTGAGGATTTAGGATGTGGGTTTTTAAGTCAAAACATCATTATATTATATTATTTTGTTTTAACTACTCATCCCTCAAATTCCCTTTTTGCGCAATGTCAGACTACTTAGTAATGTAAACTAGATGGTAGAAATTTCTATATTTTTTATTAAATCCAACTAAAAATGTGTGTATAACTCAAAATCATGGCTAGTTTTTAATAGCAAAATCTGTGAAATCAATATATTTACCGTTGTTGTTATAATCCTGACAGTATTAACTGTAAATTATAATGAAAAGTTAGGTTTTTCCTGGAGAAAATAATCACAGTGATGATTCATGATGATACTGCTCATGTGATACCCGAAGTAACATAGATAAGGAGTGAACACAGTTTCCGCCTTGGCAGCAAGGATGACTGTTTGAATTTAAGATATGTATCGCAATAAGGTATGTTGTACCTTAAGTTTTGAAAATGTTTACTCGATAAAGTCTAATATCGTTTTGGAAGCGTAAATAGTTTATATTTAATATTACAAGTACCAGTTTACTTCATTACTAAACGTATTACTCTTTATGAAAATTAAAGCTAAAAAATTACAATCAACGTCAAGTCTAAAGTTGGAAATAACATTTTTCATTTATTTTCATAGAACCGTCTATTTGACAAATGTAACAACGTAATTTACAGTTTGAGATGAGATACAAAGAACATACACAGTAATAATAGTTGTTTGATTACATCAGTCTTTTACTCTCGGTTTTGTTGGGTCTTTGATCTGTTAGGATTAGGATAAGCTGAGTACCGTGCAAATGACAGCACTCCGGTAGTGGAATTAACCTACATGTTTTGCATGAAGTATGAATTAGAATAATTTTAATAAAGAATCTTTAGCTATAAATCTGGACAAACACACCGATACAAAGACAAGGATTACGTTCTTAGTTTTAAACATCGAGACTATTTTAAATTAAAATGGCTGAGTTGACGGAATACTTGCTAAATATCGTATCACAAACTACAAGATAAAAAATAAAGCGTGTCATATATAGGAAGCTATATGTATTCATTATCCAACTCCGTCACACCATTATAGAAACTGTAATGATGGAAACACTGACTATTTTACTTGATACACATTGCAAGATTTTTAACTGCTAGCTCAGATCAACGAGTTACTCCTGAAAACAAACTATGTCTATGTAAGCATACGCACAACGTCTAACAATGAATCGGCAATAATAGCTCGCTTGTAAACAGGCACAGGTAGAGTTTCCCCAACTGGAGTGAACAAAGTATTTTCGTCACCTTTGCGATATTTCCCGGTCTTCACTAGGCAAGCGTTCATGCCTGCATTGATAGCTCCGATTACGTCGCCATTAACGTCCTTAATTGAAACAAAATTCATTCATCATTCGATTTCAAGCAACAATAACAGTGTAACAGTAACATTTACTCCAAAGATGACTTACATCTCCGATCATAATGCTGGTCCGTGGGCGGCAACCGCAGGAATTAAAGACCTGAGCAAAAAATGGTGGATTGGGTTTGCCTAAAATTATCGATTGTTTACCTGTGGCATATTGCAGCGCTTCGACGAAAGGGCCGGGCCCTAAAGACATCCCATCTTCGTCTTGGTAATAACGCCCCTTATGAATTGCAACGAGGCTTCCATTATTCCCATTCTTTATTAAAATCCTGTAAACAGTAATTTACACAAAAAAAAACTTTTTAGCACGTAAAATCAAATAATTCAAATTTGCTGTAAGCATATTTCATAAATAATCCATACCTAAACGCCTCGTTGAGCTTATCATAACGGAACTTTTGAGGCGCTAACCCAATGACAACCGAATCCGGTTCATCCACCTTAATATCGTCAAATTCTTCCATGGCATTGTCATCAACAATAAAGAGAGGTTTCAATTCTACAGAAATGAATAATTTTGTAATGGCCATCTCAATAATAATCAATAACTATTAACTATGTATTTCAAATCTCCGACCATTGATTATCGTTATTTTTACTTTGTCGGACGACATAGTCTTTGGCAACAGACAGAGACGTGTGGATTTGATGATCCTCTATGTTTAGACCCATTTTGGAAAGGCGCGCAATCATCTTAACCTTTGACTCCTTCGTCGTGTTTGTAACAAACCTATACTTCATTTTTTGCTCTTTTAATCTGCAAATACAAAAATAAAGCAATTTTAATCGATTTGTCTTCAAGTTATTTTTAATAATCAACTCTAATTTTTAATTTTAAGCTATACATTCCATATTATTCGTTTTCTTACATTGACAAAGCTTCTTCTGCACCAGGTAACAACTCATTCCCAACGTGGACCGTGCCATTTAGGTCAATGCAGAAAAGCTGTAAAGTCCTCTTCAACGCCGCAGGTCCAATGAACGAATTGCCTGAAATGAGCGGAGGCATTGTTGCTGGCTGCATTGTGGAAAGATCTCTCAGCCTCGGAATCAGTAAATGGACAACTAAAAAACAAAACAAAAACATTAAGTATATTCCTATTCCAACAGCACAAGTAAGGTATAATTTGTTATATCGTGCTTGCAAAGTGTTGCAATAAGCCAGTATTAACTTGGATTCAACAAAACGCACCAAGTAATAACAATGAAATTTTAATATATCACCAATTACCAATTAAAATTTATGAACAGTACCTCAACCCTTCAGTATAACTAACAGAAAACCCTTACGCTTTTATTCCTTCTTCAATTCCTTCAATTGCTCAAAATTGCAATACTCCAATTTCCTAAATAACTAATCAGATCACCACCTCACAGTTGACCCTTCAGCCAGTTAATTAAATTGTTAACTTTGAAAGAAATTGCAGCATCAGCAACCGTTTCTCTAAACACATGTGTTGTTCTTCCTCACCATATCCAGTATCAATACAATCCACAATCTAGAAGATTGACAAAACAGAACACATGAAATTGGGTGTTGTGTTGTATTTAGGTACGCAGCTGGTTTGTTTCGCAATGCCCCACCTGAGCTGCTTTCCTTGCTCCTTTCCACACCTGCTCTGCTCTGGGGTCTCTACGCACCCATTTTAAATCCTTTCATTTGAGAGCAAAAATAATGTGAAGGAGCTACAGCCATATTATCTCAGTATCTTCTCTGCACCTTTTCCGACCTCCTTTGCTGTTGTGAAATAATTGGCGATTAATTTGCTAATTGGATCTTGTTAATTGGAGTCTAGTTACAGGTGAGTAGATTATATAAAATGGTTAGTCTTTAGTTGGGGAATTAACTCGTGTTTCTTGAAATTTTAAATATTTTGATTGGATCTGTTGGTTAGTGGTAAATACTTTGAACGTATGCTAATTGTGAGGCCGGGAATCAGCTGATTTAATTAAAGGGTTGGTTAAAATGGTTAATGGATGCCGGTGTTGTGGAGACTAATTGATTTGCGGTTACATTAGGTTCTTTATTTGTTGGTGGTTAAGGGTGTACAATTTAAAAGTTGGATGGGGTTAATAATTATTTGAATAATCCTTTTTCATTCTTAAAGTTAAAATATTTGGTGATGGACTAATTATTGGGGGTAGTTGCTAGTTGATACTTACTAGATCATAATATGCGAACAGCGAAGGGATTTAAAGTATATTGATAACACGGGCCACGTTCAATTAAGCTTTACCCATTTTTGGCCAGTTGGTTGTTTATTCATTTCAACCCAAACAAAAAAATGAGCAAAACAAGTGCTATCATATGATAAATGATGATGTGAGACATTTAGTCGATCTTTTGTTAGTTTCAATTAAAAACTACATTAATAGGAAGTATCGGATGAGTATCTTGATTCTTTTAAATATCATTAAGTTGGATAGGTAGTAGCTGCATTGATATCATGATACTATTCATATGAGTAGTAAATACACAGTCAAAAGTCACATAAGTCAATAGTTGGAATTGTAGGTGTTACTACTACTACTACTACTGACACAACTTATACAAATCGACGCTGATTTTAGCACCATTCACCATTAGATCATTATTTTTCAAATAGCGATTTGAAGATTATTAGTACGTATACGATTTGCGTATTAACTAACTCGTACAAATAATTGAAATGTTAAAGGACTCAGCTTGGGGTAGAGAAGGACATGTATTAGAGTTGTAGAGAATAGAGCTACTTCCAAATTGACTAATTTAATTCAAACGGCGGTTATATTTTCCTTGTTGACAGATAAACAGAAGTAAAAGATGTCAGGAGAGGACGCAGCCGCTGAGGCCCAATTGAAGGGACTCTCTAAGACTTTCAATTCAGTGACTTTGAGGGGAAGAGCTAACGTATGTGGAGTATATTTTGATAAATCAGCATTTTTATAGAAGTTATTCAATAATCCAGTTGATAATGTGACATAATGTGATTTTGCTAAATGTCATTTTTTGTTTTATTTAAAGGTTGCGAAAGCAACGTACGCCGTGATGGGTGGGATTGCTTTTCTAATATGGCTCAAACCCAAGAAGAAGGCTCCAGCTCAGTAGAGCTCATCCTCGTCATTCAGTAGTTACTTAACAAATATAAAAATCATAGTTTTGTGCTGTTTCCAAACTGTACACAGATCCTTCGAATCCATTTGTTTCTTTTCGTCCGGACTTTGCAAAGAAATCAAGATTGAGTTAATGCTAGTTAGAGACTTGTAATATGTGTAATAAATTATGATCATATTAAAATGTTCAAATTGAAAAACAAAACATGTATGGATTTTATTGTAGCTCATCTGTCTTAAAAATCCGCCATATATACGTATTATAAGAAAGGCAGACGTGTAGAATGTAGATAGAACTGTTCTGTTTTTCTAACGTCAATTGATGTTAGTCATTGGATGGAATTAAATAAAAGCTTATAGACCATCTACTAATTGATATTGAAACTAACTACTTTATATGGAATATCTTTTTTACTTATTTCGACATAACCATTTGTAGCAGATAGAAGAGTTGCATATATGTATACCTTAATCCTGATCATGTTCATGTTTAATGCTGCATAAAGTAGTATAATAATAGTTATCATTCCTATACATAGTGATGCAATGTTCAGGTATATTAATACCATCATGTATTGGTGATTGGTGTAATCTAGTTTTTTTAAGCTTGGCTTATCTTGTACTGACATTTGGTCTCTTACAAATGCAGCTGCTCGACTGGCTGAAGGTGAATGGTAGTGGCACTCCAACTCTCTTGCTATTCTACAGTCGTCAAGTGAAGTTCAAGTTCAGTCTGTATCTGGGTAGTCCAAAAAAAACATTTTTTTTTTAAATTTCAATTACTCCTTTCAGTTTTCCAACTTCTCAATATGCGTATTGTACAGTACACGTTAAAGGGGGACTCCCAGCAAACTCCCCATGTCGGCGTTCGTGTTGGAAATAAAGTCGTTGATTTGAAGACCATCAATGCAGCAGCCCCCAACACTTTGATTGAAACTTTGAAACAGCAACCGGATTTACTGAAGAATTTGGACGTGTCCAAGTTACAGGATGTGTCTGGAGTCCCACTTGATAATGTTACCCTTCTTCCTCCGGTAAGCGGCTCCGATAAGGTTGTCTGCATAGGCATGAACTACAAAGACCACTGCGAAGAGCAAAACGTGCCGGTCCCAAAGGAGCCAATTTTCTTCAGCAAATTCTCAAGCTGCCTTGTTGGACCTCAGGATCCTATTCCGTATCCGGAAGTTACGAAGGAACTAGACTACGAGGTTGAGCTAGCCGTGGTGATTGGCAAGAAGGGGAAAAATATTCAGAGCAGTAATGTCATGGACCATGTTTTGGGCTATACGGTCGCCCATGATGTGAGTGCGAGGGATTGGCAATTGAAGAGGAATGGAGGGCAGTGGCTGATTGGTAAGACCATGGATGCTTTCTCCCCAATCGGACCGGAGATTGTGACCAAAGATGAGATTCCTGACCCACACAAATTGGCAATTAAATGCAGGGTGAATGGTGTCACCAAGCAGGATAGCAACACTAACCAGATTGTCCATCGTGTGGAGAAATGCGTCGAGATGCTATCTTCGTAAGACTACTCTTAACTTAACAAAGCTTTAATCTTAAACGAAAAAATCAACGTCTCTTATGATAATGGGATATTATGCTATTCACAGGTTCGTAACCCTTTTACCAGGAGACATAATACTGACTGGGACACCCCCAGGTGTAGGAGTATTTGCAAATCCCCCTTTCTTCCTTAAGGTGGGAATAGACCCATTAAATATGATCAAAATGCTTAGTATGGTTTGAAAAGATGATGGTGTAATAATGAAATGACTTTTGCAAATTATTGATTTCAGAAAGGAGATGTCGTAGAGTGCGAGATTGAGAACATTGGGGTAATTCGAAATGAGATTGTGTGAAATTATGAATTGCCAAATACAAGAATGTCTTATATAATGCAATAAAACCATGGATAGGTAATCCTTTGGACTGCAAATTAAACTTTCTATTTGTGACTACATGTTTTATTCAAGCATGAATTTGAAGAAAATTTTTTAAATATAGATTGTAATTTTTTTTTTCATTTTGTTAGGAATACACCATATACAAGTTTCGGCATAAGTAAAAGTTGCCTAAAGAGTTCGTGAATGTATCGGTGATTTAAATAGTAATAATAGTAAAATATTTGACAAAGTTCAAAGTAATTTTTTAAATATTTGACAAAGTTCAAAGTTAAGTTTTTAAATGTTTATAATTGTTTTTGTAAATGTTTGACAAAGTTCAAAATTAAGTTTTCAAAAGTTTATAATTGTTTTTGTAAATGTTGAATATCAATGAGAAGAATGGATGCAAACGCAGTTCACTTATCAGCAGCGGCCTGGGCCGGTTCGGCGTCACTTTCCATAGATTCGTCTTGCTGTCCCCCCTTTCCATTCTTCCTGGCCTGTTTTGCCATTCACAAAAAAGAATTGCCTTGAAATTATCTGCAGCAGTAATGGTTTCCAAAAGCTACTAATAATAAAGTTAAGATGTTCATATGAATTAGCTTTTTTACCGCAACCTCAACTCTTAGTTTCTTTGGAGCTGCATCACCAGAGCAGACTTCATCGGTGATGCGACGTTTGGCTTTAATGACAGCCTGAAATTCGAAAGCAAGCAAAAGTTTCATTACGATCAAATACAAACAGCATTTTGGCAACATATACGCGTACCTTAACTTTTTCCACAGCCTCGGCCAAATTCTCGGGATCTAACGTATCGGCTTCCTCCTCTTCCTCACCAACGTCCTCATCTTCATCTTCGCCATAGTCACCAGAGACCCGTTCTAGATATAGAGTGGTCATAATGTAATCCAGCACAAGGTTTTAATAGTGTATGTACCTGATATGGTTAGCGTGTAAGAAATAATGATGATGATATCCAATTTCTTACCAACGAAATGGTATCCAAGAAGATGCACCGGTCCAGATCCTTCCTCCAACACGAATGTCAAGCTAATTTCCGGCATCTCAGGGAAAGAGTAATCTAGCATAACCTGATTATCCTTGCCCTTGCCCAAATAAACCAATGGGAAGGTTGACTTTTCGTGGACCTCTGGATCCATCACTTCCACCGTGACCAAATTGATTTCGTTTTCCTTGGCGGTTGCGCCAACAATTGCCTTAAAAAGCGGAATTCAAAACATAATCTTACTGGAGGGTTTTTAACAAACATAATTAACAAAATATTCGTATTTAAGTAGTGCATTTCTTGCCCTGCGCAAGACCAAAGAATGACGAAGAACGTCATTTCCCTCCGGATCCACCTCCGGAACATCCTTGTAGTTCTCAAGAGCAGACTCCGGAGTCCACTTAAACTCAGTTCGGCTTCCAGCCTTTAGCTCAATCGCTGCAGGGATATTAAAATTGAAGACATAATGTCCATTATCATAAGTCTCCATAAAATCCAAGCATGGTTACATCCATCGCCATCAATCAATACTAATGATACCATAAAAATTTGGAAACCATCTATAAACTCAAAATATTTCATTTATTTTCCTAAACTCACCAAAAACATATCTCCGGGGTTCTCCCCTTGATTGAAGTTCTCCATCCCCATTCATTGAGTTCATCATGAACGACATCATCAAAAGATCTGCCTCTTTTTTTCCTTCAAAATTCTTACGATAGTGTAATTAGAAAATTTAAAAATGCAAAAGCACTTCTAAAAAACTTTATAGGTAAGTAAACTGCAATTAAAATGTATTGAATGGAATCCTTAAAAATAAACTTTTTTCAAAGACTCGATAAAAAAATGGTAAAGTCAGCACGCCTCGACTAGAACAATTACAAAATGTCCGACTGTAGGGGAAGAAATCTGAAGACGAAGTGAGTCAGGAATGAAAGAAACCTGGAAGGAAGCTGAGGACCGACGCTACTTTGGCGGGGGCGAGCGGGGGGAGGGCTCTAAGTGAAGGCGCAGAAGAAGCTTCATCCATCCATCATATCATCAATACGACACGTCCACGTATATTTTATGGAATTTTATCCTTATGGAATCGTTGCATTATATGATATTCATTCCATAAAGTCTAGAAAAATATGTGGGCGCTGCGGCAGTATAGCCCATACATTGTAGCCCAACGCTTATGTTCTAAGGCATGGTTTCATATCAATTCTGGAGCAATAAATGCATACATTATAGGTACCTGCACTAGTACTGGTAATAAATAACATGATCCGTCCTGATGATGGTGATAAGATCTGGATTAACAACAAGGCCAAGTAGAAGAAGAAGGTGACAATTTGCATTTTTACACGGTTAATTTCAAACATCCTGTCTCCGTTATTGTCGGAGTAGAGTTACAGTTACAGCCGAAAGGGCATTCATCATTGTATGACTGAGCGTGCTGTGTGGGCTGAATCTGCCGAATATCCAACAACATTTAACGAGCCAATTCTTATGCATTCAAGAATATGTAGGAACCCGAACATTGAACATTGAGCATGGGAATTCTTTTAAATGAGCTAAAAAATCAGATTTTATTTAAGTTTTTGAGCTTGGAATATGATTTGTCCCAAATACAAATAGTGATAGAAATACTTTACAACATCTACATTTTAAGTAGCTGATGATGTGGCATACACAGCAATATCCTTACTGCCCAGGTTGGAAAGGGCAATCAGCGTCCCACTTCCATTGAGAAACTTGCCTCCGATCAAGTTCACATCTTCTATTTGAATGGAAGTGTGGAGCTTTATCTGGAAGGAGAAAATTCAAATGAGTTTGATCTCAAAGCTTTGTCTATACGTACAAGTATTTACAGCTAAAAAATACGAGTGTACTCTTCTGTGTAAAGAAAAGCAAAATACAGTTGAAAAGGTAGAGTTTTGGAATGTCTTACAGGAGATCTTTGTTCTCCCTTCTGGCGCCTCCTCAGCGACCAAATTCTCGCTTCATCATCCTCCGAGATAGATAAGAGAAGATTGGATCCCGTGCACAAGTCTATGGAGGAGATCCACCTAGCATGAGCAAACACTTGGGCAGATAGCACCTTCTGAACTAAATTGAACATTCGAATGATTCCAGAGCCATAAGAGACAATCGCATAAGGATACCAGAGTATAATCCCAGTCACTGGTTCTGGCTTACTGAAAGCAATTAAAAGTATTTATGCATATTATAAAGAATTTTTAGACTCACTATCGCAGTCATGATGAAATTAACATCCATTCTATAAATATCTTTTACCTCAACACATACTCTGTTGACTTGGCAGGTTGATACCCTTCAATGCCAGTCCACACAGCGACGGATCCTGAACTAGTGCCGACAACAACCAGGCCACTCCTCCTCGCAGCTAGCTCTGCAACAGGCTCTGTGGAAATTTTTAAGGTTGTGGAGTGAACAATATTGCCTCCTCCTTTTTTCTCTTTAGGTTGATAAGTTAATAGGTAAATTTCTCCACGTTCATTTCCCAACAAAATCTTTTCCCTTGTTGCCGCAATGGTTCGTGATGATCCTCCTAAAGAATCACAATCCTCGTCATTGCTCCCTTCTCCTTCCCCTTCAAAGCTGAATTTGAAGAGTTGCTTTGTTCCCGTTTCATTGTAAAAGTAGGTTGCCAAATTGGTGCATAAAATTAGCAATTTAACTGGGGCTAGTGAGGCTCCCCCAGAATAGCTCAGCTTGTTGCCGAAGATTGTTGGAAACACGGTAATCCATTTGGAGCGAAAAACCACGCAACGATTTTGAAGGGAACTGGGGAGCTGTACAGAGTTCACATGCTTTGAAGAGAACTCTTTACCCCCAGGATTGGTTCCGGGGGTATTCCCCCCATCGGAAATGTATTCATGTATTAAGAATGTATCTAGATGAGTAACTCCAATGAGCACCTTGTTCCCATTCCCTTCATCTTGGTAAAACTGGTCGTTTCTTTTCTTTGATAAGCTGGAAGATGATGATAACCCGGTTGACCCTGAAGCGCCAGACGATGTGGAGGAACCAGGCACCAAATTCACCAAAAGGTTATCGGTTACCGCTGTTACACAGTTTTCCAATGAGATTACCCCTGTACATGAATATAAACCCGAACTTCCTCTGTGACTCCTTCTCTCCTTTAAACTTTTTCCAGTTGACATTTTAATTAACTATTTTTTCAGTTAAGGTACCTTCATCATGTTATATGGTTTGTACGCAGTAAATAACTAAGGTCTAGAGTAGAAAAATTATCAGATAAATGGCTACACCAAGAAATGTTTTTGTTGCGGAAAGGAATTGTCATGGAAACTGTCATATACCTACACTCAACAAATGCTTTGCAGTAGCTGTCTCAGCTTGCCCTGCATTACCCTATTCATCCATTGACAACAACAGCCCATGCATGGCAAAACCCAGTTCGACCCGAAAAACTTTTTTCATATTATGACAGCAGTAACAAATTGTCAACTCCTTTTATGTTTGTAGAACAATGCGTCCATCAATAAGGAAACGGGAAGTGTTCCACGTATGTCTATGCTTTCTTCTCCTTTCACTCTGATTTATTAAACTTTCTCCATATTACAAAGCGTCTGTCTATCGACTCGTCTGCGGATCTGCGTTTGCCAATCGATCACAGTGTAATTTTTTATCGTCATTTTACTGCTAGCTGCTTATTTAGGGCGAAATAATATTTATTATCTTAACATTTTCCCCTTTAATTGGAGCATGTTTTCTCAACTCTACTGAAGGGTCTTTATCCATCCAAGAAAGTTCATTCATTAGGAGTAGAATAGAATGCGGCCTATGCTATGCTGGAGTGTCAGTGAAGTGAATTGAAGCGGACATTCCCAGAGGAGATCAGTCAGCATACACCATCATCATTTACTTTTGGAGCTCTGCCTTCCGTATAATTTACGCTTCAACGAGAACAACATGTTTCTCAACGCATCCTGTCATTAATTGAATGGAATATATGAGTATATATGAGTTAATGTTTAGCAGTCAGGAGTACGGATGACGAGAAATAAATCCACACTACGGAACAGCGTATCACTTTAGCTTCCTTCCATTTTGTAATGGAATTGACTTGACTTTTTTTTACTTTGGGAAAATGAATGGAATGGAAATGGACTATAGTGAAATGAGACAAACTGACATTTTATTTTCTTAAAAGGCTCTTTATTTCCCCTCCCCCACTTCATTTCTCTGCTTTCCCTTCTTATGCAAAAAACAAGTAAACGGAAACTTTACATCCTACCAGAGAGAGTGGGAGAAGAGCATCGGGATCGAGTGGGACAGAGATAAAGTAAACCGGCAAATGAAAATGGACTGAATGAGTTAAGCCGGAAAACAATTTTATTACTGGAGCAGGTTTTAGCCTAACAGTATTACATTCCTGATCCTGACGAATCCCTCTGACAGGACTTAACAAATGACTAATAGGAAACACGATTTACTTGTTTTAACTTTTAGCGAGAGGAAAGAAATCACTTTAGTAAGTGTTGCCAGAATTCGGCCGACTGTAATGATAAGAAAAATTACTTTGTATTCTTTCACTTGGGAGGAGGGCTCATTTATATTCGTTCCCTTGGTGGGCCATGCGTCCAACAAAGACATGTTGAGAAATGGGAGGGAATAAGCTGGGAGAGAAAATTCCTCTTTCAGTTGCAGATCCAGATGGAATAATTAAATCATAATAAACAGCATTGCTCATTGTTAAAGTTGTTGATTAATCATATACTCATTTTCTAGAAACTACATGGAACATGTCAATGCCATATCCTCCCCTCCAGAAAAGATTAATTATCTGCACCATTTCTCTCCTTTTAAGTAGAAATCCGTGTCGCTAAACCTATATTTGCAGATTTTTCCCAAAACAATTTTGACTTGACAAAGCAACATATCTACAGCTCGACAAACTTGTTGCAATAATTAGGGTAGGCAGTTGGATGCAATCATGCTTACCCCAGAAGTCGGATTTCATAACGGGCCAATGGATTCCTGCCGAGAAGTGGTTTTTGAGGGGTCTCTAAAACTAAACCACACTTTGGTGAAGTGGACCTCTGGTGGACCAAGCCTGAGTGTCTGTTTTTTTTTTCTAAGAAAAAAAGTCGTTACTTCCATGAAATACTGCGTAGGCTTCTGCTTCCTCTGCCTCATTAAATTCCACAATCCTTTCTTCCTTTCCGTCTTTATAGCGTGGGCTTTCCAAACGTTCTTCTGTTGTATTTGATGTGATGATATTACTACATCTTGACAAGAACAACGGATAAGCGAACAGATATTATTCAATTCATTTTCCACTTTCTTTGAGATCACCACTGATGGAATTCTCAAGTCTTGAATTGTAAACTGTGATAGGCCCACACAATATTTTCCCACGCGGTATTCGGGGTTCTCGGTATTTTGGAGTTTGGTTTCATTTCCCGGAAAAAATTAAGGGCCTTCTACAATGTTTTCTTTTTGCGTCATGATGTGATCATGACATGACTTCGTGACAAGTGCATCGTATGATTATACCTACTGCGCTTTTGCGTTCAATCTTTTCCCTCAAAACTGAAGAATTGCGTAGGTTTAAGGTGAGGCGAAGGACAATGTTAGAATACGTTTGTAAAACGTTCGTTTCTATAAAGTTCAAATGTCAATTGTGCATTAACTTTTCCTTGGCATGTTGAATAATGCGAAAGTAACGAGTGGGCATTTGGTTTAGGAATGGTTAACTAACATGTCCGATGTTCCTTGATATGATAAGGCTATTGGAAGGAAGGATCATGGACCTGTATTTGAGTTCATTTCGTAATAACGCTAAATCCTTTAAAACTATTAGTTCAGATTATGGAGAAATATAACTATGGAAAAATAAGCATCAAACTAATTATTTTAAGTTGAAGGAGTTATATGAAACGGAAATAAACGCTTTCGGAAATGCCTATATACTTATTCCTTGCAAATGATCTTTATAGTAACTATTTCGTCTTGCAACCATTTCCTCAATATTATACCATATCATATCACCATCAAAACTTTTCCCATTTCCATTACTTCCCTTGCTCCATCTAGATTTTGGTGTAAAATGCTCCATCTAGAAATAGTCATTATAGCATGATACCATATCTGCCCATTCCTGAAACGGGAAATCCGAAGAAAGAAGAAATTATGCGTAACGAATGTAAATCTCTGTGTGATGATGATTACGAGGACAACAACAGCCATTCCATTTCTGTTTGCAGTTGTCGTAAAGCAAAAAAAACGGAGAAAGGCATTTCATTTCAATTTTCTCTCGCAGCTAGAACCATTGTTGCCACTTTACAAACAGAATGTTAATGCGGAAACGAATATATTTTATGGGGAGAATTTAAGCTAGCTATAAAGTGTCGTGAGAAAAAGGAAAATCCTATTAAATGTAGAAACCGAAAGTAGAAAAAAAGACATCTCGCCGCTCATATAATGTTCATCTCTGTTTTCTGAAAGTCAAATGATGACCCTTTACTATTACTTTTACCATTGCTCTATCAACATGAGTGGAGTGATCAAGGCTGACAAGGGAAGGGACCCAATGGATGTCGCTAAAAAGTCATCAAATATTATTTACTAGGTACAGTTTTTGACGCTGATT
>JAQGAH010001032.1:0-19579 GCA_034696885.1 Lepidocyrtus paradoxus | reverse complement strand
GATGCAGGGAAGAAAAATCTGTGTCCAAGTGTCAGTCTCTCCGAGATGGGATGTTTGTTGATGGTGAGAGAGTAGTGCAGTGGTTTTGCACTCGTGTGATGATGATGACTGTAGAGTGTATTTACAGGATGCATAAGATGTAAGAGGACTATTCTGATTTCACATTATTCACAATTTCACAAACAACTGCTGACTACAAGACAGGTTTACTTACACTCACCAAATTCCTCCTTCAAAGCAAAGGGAAACTGATGTTGAGGATGAAGAGCGCTCTCTCGTCATCCGGCGTTGCAGACTCTTTGATTAGAACTGAAGAGCTTAGCTGGCTGGCTCCAATACACAGAAATGGGTTGGCAATGCTGGCATGCGAAGCGCTCTGCTTCTGCTAGAGCTGCACTGCACTACTATGCATGGGACTAGTGCAAATACTCTGAATGCGAATGGCCATCCTCATCAGTTCATATAACACATCTAACTTAACACATCATATTCATGTAGTCCCTGCAAGCAAGAATAGCAGCATCCCATCTAAAGAAACCAACTTGACAGATTGATATAGTCTAGCTCCTGACTGATTATTAATGTAATATAATGATAATACTGAATGAATACTATCATGTATTCTCTATCTTGAACAGGTAGATTTAGTTTGGACCTACAACCTTCCATCGCACAGAAACTTGAGAGTAGTACGAATCCATGTGGCTAACAAATTACAATTATGAGACGGCAATTGCATTGGGCAAGGAATACGTGGAAAGAGATGAGATGCTAACAATTCGCAGTAACGTTCACTGTCTGTAATGCATGCACCCACTATTCCAATCCGAAGCAATTTGGATGAATTTGAAATACTTGCAGGAATACAATTACAATACTGGGTTGCAGACTGCAGAATTTAAATGATGTAGTCATAACGAATAGTGAGAGTGAGAGTTTTTGGAATATGCATGCGGCAGAAGGCATATAGGAAGGAAAGTTGTGCGTACAAAAAAGGGATGTGTTCATGAACAGGACTTTTCTCTGAGTAATGTGAATCCTAGGCAGTGGACTCCCATCTGCACCAAGAAAACTTTCTTCTGCCGCAGTTTTATATAAAGTGTTTTTATTGTTTAGTACTACAAGTTGGCACATGCTTTATCTAAAATAAATGTTTGTTTTTTATACTCGCGAATGACATTTCGAAAAAAACTCAATATTCGACATCATCTGTATTAAACTATTACTTTAAATGTGATACTATTAGAAACGAGATTCCCTAACTAGCATTGTCCCTCTATGTCGTGGTTACATGGATTCTACTTTGTCACGAGTCTTAAGAAATATTACAATCTATTTGGCCATCCTTCGGTAAACAGTTCAGAGTTTGAGCAACTGCTCTGACTAGGTAAGTCATAGTTCCGTAGCAACCGGAAGGGGCACTATCGTAAAAATGTTGACATATATGGGCCGCTCCTCCACATAATAGGCCTAATTCTCCGCTGGCGCTACTCGTGGGACTATTGTTGCTGGTAGCAGTACTGGGGCTGCTGCTGAATTCGCCGGTAGAATTTTCATACTTCTCTTTGGCACAACAAAGGGTAGCATCCCCATTTACTTTCACCTGCAGAGTTAAAGTGAGGAAAGTAAGTAAAATGTAAATAAGTCTACTTGAAAATAAGGGATTAAAAGACAGTATACTAATTCCCTCTCCACACACCTGATCCTGAAGGAATATCTTGTTGGCACTGTGCGCAAGTTGCTCAACATACAAAATCTCTCCCAAGTAGTTTGTCAAGTCATGATCTACAACAAGAGTGAGGACCATAAGAGCCTCAACGACCAGCTGTCGGTACTCTGGTTGCGATATCGTATTTAAAACTGCTTCCACTCGCAAGGCGAATTTCAACTCCCCAGAAGTCATCTAATAGTTAGAAGAAAAAAACAAATGTCGGGTTGCCGATGTTAGACTTCTATCAGAGATATGTATATTTTCTATTATTTATAAGAGTCGAGAGAGGAGCTCTACAGAATGCCGGCATACCTCTTGAGTCAAATTGGTCGATAACACTTTCCCGTTTATTGCTAATCCTTGACACTAGGAAATAAAAATAATAAGGATAAGGTTACAAGAGTATAACTTTCTCCAGATTCCTCCCAAAAGTCAATGTTAAATACTAACAGTTTTGTCAGATATTGACTTGATTATAGGTACATACCCGTTCTAGAATGGCCCACACTCTTGGATAGAAGCCTCTGGGAACACGATTTAGAGCACCGTCCAGTCGTCTCCTTCTTAGCCACTGTCCTTGTTGCTTTTCCACATCCGACTGATCCGCGTCCCGGCAGAAAAGTGTGTCAATGTGGGCCTAATCACATTCCAATTTCACAACCATTGAAAATTACAGAAGGAAAGGCGATATGAGTATAAATAGCATTTCGTAAAACTTGCTATAATAACCTTGCTGACTTTTGTAGAGGCTGTCGAAATTACAGAGTGGCTGCTGTGTCCACTTCGTGTTGCTACATATGTAAGTAAATACATCACAGAAAGAAGATATTAAATAGCGTGATCGTAATTTTGGAATTTGTATTAAAGCTATAGACTATTACAACCAACATGTCCTCTCTTACATGTGCAGGTGCTAACAGCAAATTCTTTCCCACTCATAATGTGATATAACAAATTCTTCATTTCAAATGGGGACAAATTGAGCAAGTAATCCGTAGCTTCGTCCCCTCCACATTTTAATGTTCTTGCTAGTTCAGTGGCCATGACCTAGTAAAAATATTAAATAAAGATCATTTTGTTATTAAAATTACCGGTATTCCCTTCTTTTTACAAAAGTTGATTAGGCTAGCTTCAGTGTAGACAAATGTCATGTTGCCCCAAAGATCATGACGTCATATTGCATTGTACCATCACGACGTTTGGGGCAAGTTGAGAAATTTCAAAGGAATTGAGGCATGGTCCAACCCATTGTTCTTACAAGTAAAACCTCAGTAATGAGTAGAGTAAGGGCTACAAATGCACACCTGAATTATCAAACCCACTCTCAGCCTCAACATTTCCAGGAACAAATGTGGCTCTGTTCGAATAAACATTGCTAGATAGACCAGAAGCTCTTGGGTTAGCATGGCCGTGCTCTCGTCATCTCCATAAGCTGCATGAATCAACTGTCTCAACTCCACTTCTGGGAGAGGACCCGTGATAGTTTTCTCATGGTTTGGTGGCATTCCTACAGTCACTTGCTTTTGACGAACTAAGAGGTCCGTGACAGCTTTAGCCAAATCTTCGACTCGTTTTCCCAGCATACCTAGAGTAAGAAAGGCAAGAGTGCGATTGTGTCATTGTGTGAGTATCCATAATTGTAAGTACTCCCGAATCTTGTGATAACTGCTTACCTGCTGTGTGTCTCACCAAGCCCCATAATTTTTGTTGACAGGCCTTGTCATAGACTCCCTTCAGCATGTCCTTAACTTTCACCTCCACGTTATTATCATCCACGCCTGTTACATAATCTAGGCCATGTGTAATGGCCAAGTAATGAAGTATATCTCCCTGCTCTTCCAATGAGTCTGTCTCCCTCAACATTGTGATCAGCTCATCGACTTCCGTGTTTTCAAATTGCGAGGATTCAGAGCAAAGTCGATTACGAGTAAGGATGGGGGCCCAGGGAGGCTGCGCCTTCAGTACTTTGGACTCAACCACAGGGGATGGGCTTCGAGTTTGACGAGTGGAGCTCGCTGCAGGATTGACAACGGTAACTGGAGGAGTGACATGACGAGGTTCCTTCCAAGTTGACTGCTCATCAAAATTTTCTCGATATATCGACCTGGTCCTCTTGATAGTCCCCTTTAAGGAAAGCCTTCTCCCAGGATTCGTCTTCTTTGTATATCGGCCTCCGCCCAACTTGGTTCTTGGTGTCATGGGAAGTTTCGTCTTGTAATAGAAGGATTTCTGTAGCTGCTCCTCAAGGTACTCCTGCACACTTGGATGCAATTCTGCACAGGAAAAAATATGGCGAATTTACAAAACTCATTCATATCATTACAATTGAAACAAAGTATATCTTGACTCCTCTTCCACCATTCTTACTTTCTGGTATTCCATCTTCTACACTCCCCAAGAAACTGAGATTGGTAATGCAAGATGTACTGAGGAAATCCTGGAGGAATCCCAACGTGACTCTTGTCCCAACTGTGTAGCCACTGCGAAGCTTCTTTATGGTTGTGATTATCGACATTGGAACTTTCCCGTCCTCTGAAAATGAAACCACAACAAATAGGTACATGCATTCCCAGATTCACAATTTAGCATTACTGTAGTTTGCATACAATCCAAGCAAGCCCAGCCCCCCCCCCCATAAAGACCAATTGTTGGAGTTTTTGTTAAACAAGTTTGTTTGGCAATTAGAGAGAGTAAAGCATGCAGCTGGTTGCATATTGGAAAAGGAAGACGGACACGAGAACTGTCATTTGTATGACCTTCCTTCAAAATTACTACATAGCTAAGCATAGCTAGCTAGCATTTTAACCAGTACACTTCTGGTACCCTGACATTAGTCTGCGATGAAGGGGATCTTGACTGATTCTGAATAATTTTGGAATGTAATAAAAAAAGTTGTTGAGGATTACCTTGTAGTAAACTGGAAGTAAAAGTAACCACAACCGTAGGTCTGCCCAGAAAACTGCTCCAGTTATTAGTAAGAAAAGCCAAGTCATTGATGAAATTATGGGCCAGTACATCATAGTCATACATCATGTAATTTGCCTCCAAGTCAAAACTCTATCAGGATTCAAAACCACAACAAGGAAAAGAACAAAAATGAGGAATTGACAATTTGCCCTTTGCTTTGCCCTCCAAAAAGGGCAAATTGAGATTCATGTTCGGAAAATAGTAAATAAGATCAGGGCCCACTGGAATGACTTCCTAAATTTTCAATGAATTGCTTAATAGTTTATCAAAGTTCATGAGAACACTTAAATGGGTCGGCCTGGGCTGTTTGTCATTATTAGTGGTTGTTAGTTTGTCATGCTGGCATCGTCACTCGCCACATGCGCTTTGGGAAATGATGTTCTAAAGATGGAGCTAACAGCTAAACCTCCTAAAGCAGTCTTGTATGAAATCCCCTGTTCCCCCTATTTCAGCCTGAACAGTAGACAGCCCAAACCAAGGGGAAAAGAAAAGACTTAAGACTGACGTTAGCAGCAACACGCATCGTAAAATGTAAGTAACAAAAAAGTTAAGCAAGCAAAGGCCTCCTCACATTGCAATTTGCAACTCCAACCTTATAAAAATATCCCTTAGACTTTGTTGTAAAATATAAATAAAATTGATAAAATAATAAATTGTGTAACAAGTTGTTGCGTTTCCCAACCTAGATGAACGTGTCTGAAAGTAAAGACAACCAAGGGGCGGCCTAGCACATTTTGCCAGGATGACTTGAGAAAGTTGAGCTCGTTTTTGAAGTTGTCGATCATAAGCTCATAGTCTGATGCGATGTAAAATCGCTGCTGATCCATCAGCTGGTTTCATACCATCATCCAAATGCAAAACAAAGGAACAAAATCGTGAGTAAAAAATGTCCAAGTGAATATATCGAAATCTTAAAATGTGAAGTGACGAGTTTAGCAGTTACTCGAAAGAATTAAAAAGAACTACAAAGGGAGCTGTAGATACAAGGATTGATTTGAGTTTGAGGGTTCTAGACTAGGTTCTAAAAAGTGAAAGTCATCTAGATGGAGGTGCATGTTGAAAGGGTGAAGGGTGAATTTACAAAATTGCTTTACAAGCTTTCATTTTTTAAGTCTGGAAGTTAAAAAGGTAGTAAATTGAACGTGTAAAAATTCTATTCCCTGAGAGATGCTTAATTTCTTGTAATAAGTTCAAAGGCAAAAAAGTATCAGTTTCAATTAATTGGATAAATGCAAAAATGTAACTGAGTAGTTGTAGATACCTGAGGAGTGAAGGCGAACACTCGATCTTGGAGGGAGTAGAGTTTACTTGTGCACAAGATACCGACGTCACGAGATTGTCTCCCCGACAGACCCAGCTTTCGATTTTTACCTGATATAGAAGTAACTTGTGAGTATCTAAAGAGTGAGCATTAATACATAATAAGGTAGCTACGACGAGCTTAGATAACTTGAAGATGTACCTAGGTACGCATATAAATGACTCAGCACTCGAGCAGGTTGAACTTCAATTGGGACCACTTCCGCAATTGTTTGAACTTGAATATCAAAGTTTCTTAATTTTTCTTGGATTTCTGCATCCTCCGCCAAGATAACAACCTGTGCAATGATATTTTAGAGAGCAAATATTCACCGTTTTAAATAATTGTACAAAAATTATACGGAAACGGAATAAGTCTATTTTCAAACCTGAACTACAACATCCGGCTTCTTTTCAGCGCACAGCCGTCGATTCAAAGGGTCCAACTCACCTGGAGCTAGAAATCCCTAGTAATTTGGTAATTTAAATCCAATTTACCAGAAACCATTTTGGCATGAAAGATGTTGTGATGTGACTCATTTCAATATGACTCACCTCTTGTAACAATTTACCAATAATGTACAAACTCTGAGCCCACATAAATGGACATCTTCCAACTGGCTCCCGCTTTTGACTTCCGGGACAACGGTATTCATCATTCACTCTACATGCTGGCACGGCATACTGCTCAGGAACGAGACGCAGCCCGTCCTCGGTTTTAATTAATATCTAAAAAAATGAAAATTAAATTAAGCGTTTATTACTTTAACATTTAATCAATTAGTAACTGTAATAAACTGAGCTATGAGGTATATGTTTTGTATTATATTGTATATATTTTTACCTCGTCCAGAGCTTGTCCGTAATGCATTATGGCCTCCTTATCATCTCTAAAGCAGGCATCGATAATGATGTAGCAGTAAAACAAAGGCCATTCACACTCTATATTGTCAAACATTCGAAGCTCCCACGGCTCATAATACAGTCTTGTCGGATCCTGTAAATTAAGTAAACGCATATGTCCAATAAAAAATAATAATACTACAATATCTGGCTATGCATAAAGCATAATGTTGAAATTAGTTAATTTTGAATGCAGTTTACCTCCTTGGGAGTTCTGTATCCATCGCGTAGAAATCGTTTGAATCCATAAGTACCATGTAGTTTTTTTACGATTGTCTGTCTGGTCACTCTAATGAGATCTGGATCATCCACTGCAAATGCCGGATAGCTGATAACAGACAGAAGGCTGCTGTCAACTTCCTTTGAATTTGATTCTCGGGGTAGCATCGACTGCAGCACGGCCTGACACTTTTGTGCTTCATCCGCCAACACATGGATAACGGATGAGGGGCCACCTCTAGCACCAAACAAATCCAGCTCGTTCATGGCTTCCAAGGCTGCTTTTGCCATGCCAATTGAGCTAGCGTTGAGTTCAGGTAAACCGTGGTTGCTTTTGTCTCCTCTCTCCCATATCCCATAGTCCTACAAACATTAACAACCGTCAATTAATTTGGAATATTATCTTTTACTGTTTTTTTAGGGAGTCAATCTTTTTCTTTTAATTCAACTATTTGTATCGTAGTGTTTTTTTTTTAAATTACGGGTACGCAATAAGCAGACTCGATATAAAACACGAGATTTTGGATGAAGGCCACTTCATCTAGGCAAAAGACAATTTGCAAACCGGAAGCAGTCATCTGTGCAAGTGTAAGCAGGTACAAGGAAACAGCGTCGATTTGCAGGTGACCCCATTCATTATCCCCGACAACGGCTTGACCCGTTTCCGAGCTGTATTTAGCATGAATAGCATCCAGCGGCGATTGGGTGGATTTAAACTTTTCCAGCTTATCCTTCTGCCTCATCATGGCCATCAGTAGTCCTCGCATTAATTTAACACAGCTCTAAACCAGACAATTAATTTTTTATCATATTAAGTTTTAGTTTCCCTAGAAATTAAATGATTGAATGCTGTTTGATCGACTTCAAGAATTGAGCTGCGGTACTGCTCTTACCTGCTCCAGCTCATACGTCTTCGCTCGGTCCTCATCCATGTCGGCGTTCTTCTTATAAGCCATGGACAGGCCCCAGACGGACATGATGCTGTAAACATTATCTCGAATCCAGGCATGTTTGTCGGTTGGACTTGCAGGAAGGAGTCCAGTGACCGGGTCCTGTGACAATGTAATAAAAAAAATAACCGAGCTTATTTTACCCATAGGAAAATGAGCAGGTGGTGAGGTCAGCATTTGATATAAGTTTGTCTAGCCACCTGATAACAGAGGATTGTTTTGTAGAGGAGTCGTTGATAGTAGTCCAGCCTCACGCCGGAATTAGTCCTGCTCCTCATGACCCCCTCACTATATCTACTCACCACACCGCAGGAGCCGAACGAGTCTCTGAAAAAAATATTCGTTTCCATTCCATTAAGAATTTGCAAAGGGACATTTAATTAACTAAATGATGTAACTGGCCCCAAGCATGCCACTTCTTTGTTCTGCCCATTTATTTGGACTGAACAACAGATTAAAACTTAACAAGGTTCGTGTTAGGCAAAAAGGAACCAAAGTTTAACATGAAACGTAAACGTATCTCCATACCTGACTATATTTAACCTAGTTGCAATAAAAGTGGAGCAGTAAAATGAAACCATTAAAATTTAAGCACATTTCTATTCAACCCCCACGCTCAACATTTGGCGAAGAAAGAAGTGCATTCTTTATACCACTGACCTCCGACCTTTATCCTAGCTCCTCAAAACTTTGAGCCAAAACAACTAAGCTCTCAGTGACTGACTACTACATTCACCATTCATCATCACCATCATCATCATACTACTACTACAAGTATTTACTAGTAAACATAATCCACATAGTTTGTAAACGCAGAACGTATTTACATACGAGATGTTATGAACGTAACATGAATATAGTTAGTTCCTTAATTTTGGGATTGGGATTGAATGTTTTGGAGCGACACAACTGCTTCCACATATCTCTCATCTGTCATCTGACATCTCTGACGTGACGACTATGTTGCAACAGGTCACTCAGCACTCAGTCAAAATCACTTCTTGGGGTGTGGGCTTAAATGGGATTTATAATAATCGTTAATGGCATGCCATATCACATAAAATGTATGTATAGCCAAGCCAGATTTACTATATCAATTTACTCTATTATCCCTATTATCATTATCCTTGGCAAAAATAGTAATTTAACTGCACTACAAACTGCTGTACTGTACACTTTCATTGAACAAGAGATAATGATTATTTTATTTTAAATAAGCCTGATATATTTTTGCGAGTGGTTTCCTTACAAAAAGAAACAACGACACTTACAAAAGACTTACCGGTTGACGGTTGTTATTGTTAGAAGCTCAATTAAGTATCTACAAGTAGTTCCCCTGGTCAGTTACCCAGAGTTAGAGTTAAATGGAGATTTAGAATCAAGAGTAGAAGTAGGAAATTACTAACTACTAATCCATAATCACTATTGAATTGACACGATGAGCCAGTTCGTGGTAATTAGTTGTTAGCAATGCAAATGCAAATGCAATGCATGTCTGGTTGCTGAGGCCGTCGGAATGGATCAGCTGCTATTCTGGCTATTCCGCAATTCAATATTCAATATTATTCAGTATTGATGGGATGTGAGGAAGAGTGATGAAGATGATGGATGAGGGAGATGAGCGTAGTAAAAAAAAAGTGCGCTTGCCTTATCCTCCTGTTGAGGCTTCTGCTTGGCTTTCGCTCTTGGCATTTCCATTGCCCGTTGGATGTTTGATGCATGAAGTGATGTGATGAGCAAGCTTTAAAGTTTTGTATCCAACAATTAGCAATGAGCCAGCTTCCAGGTTCATGTTAACAATTACTTTTATGCATTAATCACTTTTGCAGCCATGGGATATGGATACAACATTTTTCTTCCTTAAAGGCATTACTAAGTATAGAAAATTAAAGGTAAAGAAGATATGTCAAATAGTCTAGTCTATAATACCACCATTTTGATAACAATCCCAAGTTTACAAAGAAAGCCTTTTATCCTTCATTTTACTTGATTCGCGCAAGAAGCTTAAAAGGTCTAAATGGTCAGTTCATAATGTAACGAGATATGAGAGTAATAGCTGTGGCTGTGAGTGAGTGATCTCAGGTTGCCCCACACATTTGCAAAAAACATCCATGTCCCCGGTATTATGGCCTCCGTTAGAGCACTACAAATTTTTGCAGATTTGGGCAGACAGAGAAAGAGAAGTTTGTAGAATTTAATGAAGGCCTGGATCTTGAAATGAGTTGATTAAATACAAAGAGTAGCCACTATAGCCAGTGAATGATTTTTTCCAAACATTTTATTCTCTTGCAATATATCCATCTTCTGTGGGGCTTTCCAAAAACGCACAATATATTTATATTTAATAATTCATAATAATCATATCAATAGTAATAATAATAATATAATAATAATAATATAATCTTCTCTCATTTCTCAAACTACATCTTTATTAACCAAATACTTAATTGTTAGTGATGATCTTCTCCGACATCCGAGTTAAGTGATAGAAAGTCGCGGTTCCTGCTCATCTGTCTCCTTAGCATCCTAATTGAAAGTGTTCTAAAGTTTAGTTCATGATTGATTTGATTCACTTTATATTTTTGCACTCCAGAATTTCCCCCACTCCTTCCCATCTACAAACGAAACAGTTGGCAAATAATTGTGTACTTTTAATTATATATTTTTTAACTAGTTTAAGTTAAGTATATTTTTTAAGTTAGGTGTAACAACATAAATCTTAAACTAGATCTAGAGAACGGAAACACTACAGTGAGGGGGGTCGTCTCACATTTCCCCTCCTTAACACGTAGTAGAGTTTTTAGCTCATCTCATCATCTCGTTCGCAAAATTTTATTTACAAAATAATCAGCTACAAATTAATAATTATCAATAAAAGTAGGATGATGAGAATAGTATTATATCTTTTTTCTTTTTTCGTCAGATTAAATTGCCCTCGCTGCCCATTTTTTTACTCTAATGACACAGCTTTGAGCTTACATAAGCAAAGATACTTGTGTAAGTGGCCATTTCAGACACTCGTATTCCGTTGCTCAGAAATGTCAACTGAGAAATGGTAAATAGTAATTTCAATAACGTTTCACAACTTGATCTTGGGCTGGGCGCTGGGCTGGTGGTAGTATTTGTTATTGGGGAGTTGAGAAAAAATAAGAAATACTCAATATATTGTATAATTATAGGCATCATAGCAATAGAGCTTCCTTTGTTTTTGTAACCGGGTGCACACCTTGATAATAACAGTAATAATAATAATAATAATGAATGATTAATGATAATATATAAATCTCGTTCAACTATGGCATATTATGTAATGTTATTCATAGCTGTAATAATTGTAATATACATATACATATATTGTAACTCGCATGGATATACATAGATAGATAGATAGATAGATACATGGATAGATACATGTAGATAGATGGATTGATAGATATATTTATAAATTCCTCTAGAAACTCTATTACATAACTACAAAGTTTCGTTACATTAAAACTGTACAAGTTGAATGGAGTCTTAGATAGCCCCAGGAATAGATTTAAGAGCTACAAGTGGTAATATTAGTTAGCATACAGTTTACCCTCCTCCTCTCATCCTTTCCAAGTTCCGAGTCTGGAGTGATGATAGATAATTCAATTCTCCAGACTTTAGGTCAGTAACTGTAAAGATTGGCTAAATGCTAAAAGTATAAACTAGTCAGCTACTAGCTAGTCAGAGTTCTGAACTTCTGAGAGTCAGCATCTGCAAAAAACAATATGGGAGGAGGGGAGGGGGAGGGGGAGTAAAAGAAAAAATATATGTACAAATGTTGCTGGGGATTTAAGGAAAGACTGGATGTGGGCTGAACAGCAGGCCCAACAGAGGAGGAGGTTGACTTCCTCCTTACTAGATCCAACCCGGTCTGTTAAATCCCAAGCTGGAATGTGGGTGTGCATATGGGGCGGGATAGCCGGAGGGATGGGATAAAAGTCCCATGACGTGGGGACTCCCTTGGAAAAGCTGTTGGTAAGGATCCAGTCCGCGGGAGGACTGGGAATGAGCCGCAAAGGGCTGAGAGCTGACAGACTGGTGAGCTTGATAGGGAGATGGATGACTACCAGGGAGAAAAGGGTATGGAGTGATCGGGGGAGTAGGTACCCCTCCTGCTGTTGTCCGTGAAGCAGCAGAGAAGGAGGAGTGGTGGGGAAAGTGGCTGGCGGAACTGGCGGTAGGATAAAAATCTGAGGCTCGGTGGGCCATAGGTGGGGTGAGTGTAGGTTGGGAGGCTGAGTAGAGGGAGCTTGTCGCCCCTTCTGACATCTCCTTCGAGTACAGCGCTAATGATTCTGGTGCAAGGGCGGAGGAAAAGTTGAACGCTGAGCCAGGGACTATAGACGAGCTGCTTGTCGTGTTAGACTTTGCACTGGCATTCGACTGAGATCTGGATTTGCTTTCCGAGGAGGATGAGGACGATGATCCAGCCGATTTCTGCTTCTTGCTGGACGAGGAAGAACTTCCATGCGACGTCTCCGTATGGTGATGGTGATGATGATGATGATGTGCTTGGCTCGTATTCTCGCTTTGATGCTGTTGATGGTGGTGAGAGCTGGACTTTTGAGATCCTGCGGGGATGGATGTCCCTCCACTCCGATCCATTGATGCACTAGTTGTCACTGGATAGGAGTTTGATTCTTGTTGGGCTGCAGCGACCGCAACAGCTGCTCTCTGGTATTTCGACATGCTCTCAGCGTCCGCGTAATGTCGATAAGCACCCGGGATACTGTTAACGATTTGTGTAAGGGATGCCAAGTTATGCGGCCAGTGGAAACCGTTCGCCAAATCGCCTGGAGCAATTTTGCCGGCTTCCAGCGCAGCAGCGACAGCTGCAGCCGCTGTTGGATTTACACTTGCGCTTCGAGGTATTTCTGGGTGAGGAGAAGGGGAAGCCGCATTCGCTGAAGCATTGCTTCGACTTTGTCTCTTGGAGGATGAGGAACTAGTTGTGGAGACTGGTGTGGAAGATGGAGATCCAGCTGACGGATTTGATCCCATACTAAGGGTGAGCTCACTACTTAGCATTCCATTCCCACCAGCAGAAGCTGCCGCCGTCATTGCAGCCTTGTAATACCGATTCATGTTAGGATCCGACGAAATTGGGTTATTATACACGTTGGGAGCTACGTTAATGTTGCGGGGGTTACTAGCGTACGGATTGGAGGGGTATGGATGGCTCAGATGTGGCTGACTCGTAGATTGCCTGCTGTGTGCATGTGCATGAGCCAAATTCTGATGGCCCCCATCTCCACTGCCACTGAAGGAGGCAGCGGAAGGGGAAGACAATGACGAAGAGCTCGATATGGCAACTGAGGACTGTTGATGAGCGTGCGGTACAGTTGGAGGATATCTGGAGCTCGAGCTCTCATGATATTGGTTAGCACTACCAGCATGAGCCTGCTGAGGCTGGCCCAGATGACTCAAAGAATGGACGTGACTTGTCTGTGGAGTGCTTGAATTGGAATGGGCATGGGCCGGGGTTTGGTGGTGTGAGTGGGATGAGTGGTGGTGATGGTGGTGGTGGTGGTGACTATGAGCTGGATCTGGTAACTGGTGCGAGCTGGAAGAGGAGGAGGACGAAAAGTGGTGAGCGCTGTATGGGGAAGAGGTACTGTGGAGGACGGAAGTGGGAGTCCCACGGCTGGACTGCTGATGAGCCGGAGTTTGGGGTCCATTAGCTGAAGAACAACGATAGTCTGTTGGGCCAGCGGAAGAAGAATTTCCGCTTGACAAGTTCACAAGCTTTGGAGAGTTGGGTGAATTGGGGTTGCTGAGGGACTCGGAATGAGTTCCTCCCACACTTGGGGGTGTAACGGGGGAAGGTAAGCTGCCTGACTGTTTGGATCCACCAGTCGATGTATTTCCAACATAACATCTTGTGGAATAATGGGGTGTGGTGGAATTGTAGCCGGAAGTGGAGTCACGTGTACGCCTTGAGGAACTTGCTCCTGCACTTGCATTGTGGCTTCCACCTCCCCCGCTGCCTACGCTGCTTGGAGTAGGAGGAGTGGCAGGACTGGATTGCGAATCATTTACCTTGTCCGGACTAGAATGCTGAGAGGCGGTGATATCCTGGTAGAATCCTACTCGGACTGGGGCAGGAGGTCTTGGTGGTGTCTGTGGAGTGGTCGGTGGTGGGCTGTTCACACTCGGAGAGAATGGCGAGTTGGGTCCCGCCGGACTTTGTGAGCTGATTTGGGAGCTTGCGGACGGGGATTGCGATTGGGAGACGGCACCCCACGGATGTTCATCAACCCATCTTGGAGGATTAACTACAGGAGGGAAATTCCCTCCAGCTGCAGTCGAACTTCCTTCATGTCCTGATGAAGTTACGCAAAGAGGAGAGCCGCTCTCACTCTGCGAAGAAAGACTACTCGAACTCATTTTCCTATTTCTGTGCTTCTTCACGGGATGATGAGAGACTGAAGCCGGTGGAGAGCTTAAATCCTCTCCAACCGTTTGTGATGTCCGTTCAAGAGCTGCCTGCTTTATAGGATTAAGTAGAGGGTTGGATGAGGGAGATGGATGTGACAGAGAAGTCACCGGGTTCCAGCTAGGTCCCACAGTTGTGGAGGATGGTGCGGAGGCCAGTGCCGGGGATTTTATCACGCTTGGATGATGATTGATCGAGGGAGGAAGGTGGGATGTCGGTGGAAGTGGTTGATGGCTTGATTTTGTTGGGTTTTGGTGGGACTTGTTTCCTCCTTCAGCTTCTCCGACTCCTCTACCCATCACTCTGAACTTGTTTTTACTATCTGGGTCTGGTTTCTTTACAGGAGAGACTAACGGGGATGAGGTAGACGATGTAGCTGTACTACCAGCTGGATTGGAAGCGCTTCCACCGCCAGGTCCGCCCTTTGCAGGCCCTCCAAATGCCTTGATCCACGCTGACAAATTGGGCATGCATTTCTCCCTATTAAAACCTTTACTGGGCTCCAGTTTTCGATTCACCTCGTAGTCTTCTTCATTTTCCTCCTCTTGGTCCTCTTCCTGCTTCACCTCTTGTCCCTTTGTTTCCTCCTTTTCCGGTTTCAGCTGCTCCTCCAGCTTTGCCTTGCTGAAGTCATCCTCATCACTGAGTGCCTCTTCCTCAGGCTCCTTGAAGTTCCCCAACTTGATTGCATCTGTGGATAGCACCGAGCCAAGACTAAGTTTTGGACCTCCCTCTTTATCCCCAGGAAGGTCGTTTACCAGCAAACACTTTTTCTTCTCCGTTGTTGAAGCACCATCAACTGCCCCGCCACTAGTACTATTCGCACTGGTCCCTGCTCCTGTTACACCCAAATTACTCAGCAAGGCATCAAATGCACTGCTAGGTCCCTGAGAGCTGCCCTGACCATTGGATCCAGCTGGAGGAGGCTTGGTCGATTGCTCTCCAGAGGAAGAACTAGAACTCAACTTGTTCATCCTGCTCATCTGATTCATCCGCTTATACGCTGGCGAGTTCTTGAGGGTGTTCAGAAGACTTCCTCCATTCCCACTCCCAGACGGTTTCTTTTTCGTCTTTTTCCCACCACTACCACTACTGCCACCATCAGCCTCGTCCTTTTTCTTCCCCTTCCCCTTCTTCTGCTGCTGACCCGTTGGTAAAGACGAAGCGCTGGTCGACATGGAGGACACTGAGGATGAGCTGGAGGTAGCCGACTTTTTGCCAACCGTCTTGGAAGACTTTGAAGTCACCCCCACAGACGTCTCATCCTTCTTATGATGATGGTGGTGGTGGTGATGATGATGTTTATGGTGATGGTGCTTCTCTTTCTTCCCTCCTTTCTCCTTTCCCTTCTCGGTTCCCTCCTTCTTTTCACCGCTGCTCTGCTTCACTTTCTTTCCCGTCTTCTGCTTCCCCTCTGCCTTAGACACCTTTGGAGGGGGAGGGCTTAAATCGCGGTCAATATTGTATTCATCGTCCTCGTCCATGATGAATTGAGTGGACCTCGCCTTCTTGCTTGAGGACAGTTCCAAAGTTCTTTTCTGACCACCAGAGGAACTTAGCAATTTTTTCACCTTCTTCTCCTTACTACCGCCACTTCCTGAAGACCCTGCTTCTGCATCTCCCACTTTCGAGGACTTTGGCTTGGCGGGAGTCTCTGAGGAGGAGGAGGAAGCTGTAGCCCCGTATTTTTCCGGAGGTTTAGGAGTGTCATCTAGCCACTTGTTGATATCCTTTAACGTCTCTGCCGCCACAGTGGCCAGATTTTCAATGGCTTCCGAGTCTCGACTGTGGTGACGCATTAGCTGCTTCTTCTTCTGTTTCCGATCTAGCTTCTCCTGATCCTTTGGTGGATCGGTGGGAGTGGTTACAGAGGATGAACTGGATTTCGTCGGAGTGGTAGATTTGGCAGAAGAAGGGCTTGATTTGGATTTTTTCTTGGTCGGTGGTTGTGACTGAGAATTTGTGATCGGCTCGTTTTCCTTTTTATGTTCTGTCTTTGGCGGAGCGGGAGACGAAGAGCGTCCAGCTCCCGCTTTGCCCTCTTTTACCTTCTTTTTCGAGGGCGAAGAGCCAGATGAGATGGAATGACTTGGACGTTTTCGTTCTGAGCTCGTGGTTGTGGCGTTCGTATACTCGATGCTGATCTCTTCGTCTGACTCGTCAGGCGTTATGTGGCGCTGGATGAGTTTGTTAAAAGCCGCTTCCACCGTCTCCACCATTTCCGTATACTCTGCAAAGGGGAACCAAATGTCATGTTATGTTCAATCCATTGCTACTATGCTACTCGTCACACTGCTTCAAATTGAAAATTAAAAGGTGGGAATTACCGCTAACTGGCCCGTTGTATGTTCGACAGTTCTCTACAATTCGATCAAAGTCTGCTTTGAAGTCGTCCAGGGAGGAGTACTCCTGATTGTCCAGCTTGTCCTCCATGGTCTGGAGGTCCATCGGATGGTCAATGATCCGATAGTAGTTTGGTGCGTAGTCCTCATCTACGGGATTGATGAAGGGCCAGGCATCCCTGTGATTTTTGATTGCCTCGATCACCTTGTGCATCCCGATCTGGACATCTTCCTCGCTTTGTGAGAACCTACAACAAAATGAATAAAATTTAATTTGCTGTTTAAAATTGTTAAATTGTTTCCGGATCACTTGGTTAAATAAATAGAACAGTTTGCTATCTCTTACAGGACGCTACTCTTCACTTTGGTTTTGCTGGTTCCCCCGCCTAGACTCATCGTTGATGAGCCAATCAAACCAGAAGACAGGCTTTCCGATTTCGACGACTTTTTACTATTACTCTTCCCGCTTTTTCCTCCAGACGGAGGACTTTTCTCCTTTTTACTTTTTTTGCTGCTACTGCTGCTAGTCCCGCCTTTCTCTTTAGATTTCTTGTCTCCTCCTGACTTTCTGTCTCCTTCTGAGGAGGAGTGGGATTTCTCCTTCTTGGCCTTTTCCTTCCCTTTTGAAGATTTTTCCTTCTTTTCACTTTTTGCCTTTACTTTGCTACTACTGTTATTATTGTTGGCGTGGAGTGTTCGAGCCACGATGGATTCATAGTCCGCTTCTTCCTCTTCCTCAACAAATTCCTCATTCTCAATCGGTGCGATGATGGCGTTGGGCACTGTTGGTACAGGTGGTACAGTGGGTACAGTGGTTGCTGCTGTGGGTACTGTGGTGACCCCAAAATTTTCGCTTTCCTCTTCCTCTTCCTCCTCGTCATCATCATCGTTCTCAATATGCATGATAATCTTTTGCTTGGAATTACTGCTCCTCTGAGATTTCTTTTTGGACCCCCCCGCGTCAACGGGGGAAGGAGATCTGGAAAAAATAGTCCTCCTCTTCTTGCTTACCACCCCTTTCTTGGGAGGACTCCTTTCTAATTTGAGCTTTTTCGTTTCGAATCTTCGAAAAATGTCCGCCTTGTCCTGGTGAAAGTCCTCTTCGTCGCTATAACTTATAGGGATATCATCGGACTCTTCATCATCATCAACAGTTGGCTCCTTCTTTTCCTCCTTTTCCTCCTTTTTCTCTTTTGTCTTCTTCTCATCATCATCATCATCATCCTTCTCCGCGTCCTCATCATCATCATCGTCCACAAAAGGCGACAGAGAAACGGAGAGGGAGTTATTTGTCATGCGTCCGCTAGCCCCCGCATTTTTCTTACTGCTTCGACCTTTCCCTTTGGACTTACTCCCACTCCCTGCTTTACTCTTCTTCTTCACCGGAGATGCTTTGACGGGACTGGCCTTGCTATTTTTCTTGCTCACCGCAGCAGCCACAGTCTGTTTGCTGACTGTGCTTGCCTTACTTACGGACTGAGTCCGTTCGGTGGAGACTGAGGATGAGTTTCTGCTCCCAGCATTGGATGGAGAGGAGAAAGCTCCGCCCCCTCGACGCTCCCTCAAATGAAGTCTTGCCTTCCTTTCCTCTCGTTCAATTGCCTCCGCAAGAAGCCTATCAGCTTTCTCCTGTTCCTCGCGTCGTCTCCGAAGTTCTTGTTCGTCGGGGGAGCACTCCCTTCCGGAATGCTCCTCATCCAGGTCCATTCCGCTTATCTTGTTGTTGTTATTATTATTGTTATTGTCGTCGTCGTCTTCTTCCTCTTGTTCTGACCAATTATCATCGTCGTAGCCACACTGGCCAAAAACACTTGCACTTTGTCCACTCAACAAGTTTTTTGGATTTGGGAGGGAAAGCGTGCTACTGTTTCTTGGCTTTCCACCTCCTCCCCCAACAAAACCACTTAAACCGTTATGCAAGCCGTTACAGGCTACACTGCCACTCCCAATTGTACTCACTGAACTAAAGTCTTCCTCGGGCGCACCTCTTCCGTTTCGCCGTAGTTGCTGCTCCAGCATCCGCTTCCTTTGCAACTTTTCTTTTTCTGCGAAAAGACGCGGTAGTTCTGGAAGGAAATCGTCCCGAAGTGTTCGATGCAGACTGCGCTCGTGCGGAGACTTGCAATTTTTAAACTTGGCGGCAAGTACCTGCCAGTCCTGTTCTGTAAAACAAGCTACTTGCCACTTGGTCACAAGTTGAGTCTGTGGCTTTGCCCCTTTCCGCCCTCGTTTTCTCACTGGTTGAGACTGGATTTGGAAAAAATGTTCAGAAAATTACACTGTGCTCTATGATTTCCTTTAGCTATAGTTATATTTGCAGAGCGAGCAAACTTAAACTAACACAATTTGGGAATAACTTTGACTTTAATAACTCACGGGATTAGTTGTGGAGTAGTCTTCTCGGTAAAGTCTCGTCCCGTAAAAATACCAGTACGTACTTCCTCCACTGTCCTGACCTAACGGTTCTACACGTAAGCTTTCGGCCTCTAGCGTTTTTAGAGACTCTGGCACATCATCATTATCCAGACGAAAGTCACATAAATCCCGCAGAATTTCAACCTTGATCCGAAGGGGCAGTGAATGGAATGCTAGGTCACCGTCAAATGGATTATTCTTTGTTGGATCCTCCTTTTAAAAAATACAACAAAATAAATTTCTGGTAAAATTGAGAGTAACGCAGCTGCGCTGCGTCCTCTCAATTTCCATATATGTGTCAGCTGAT
>JAQGAH010001031.1:0-19597 GCA_034696885.1 Lepidocyrtus paradoxus | reverse complement strand
CTTTCGCTTATTAGCTAGAGCAAATAAACTCTTGCAAAAGTATCCAAATTTTTTTGCTGCTGACTTGAATACCCCTAATGCAGTTTTCTTGAATTTGTAGATAAAAATAGCATTTAGGTAATACCAAGAAATTCTGAGTTTTTTTCAGCGTAAAAAAATTGTACGAAAGGTTTCAATTGCAATATTGACCAATTTCAATTCGCCCCGCTAGTTTCAGTTGCAACTTAGGGTTCATTGATAATGGGGAAAGTTTTACTTGAGGGAAGAGAAAGTTTTTTAGCAGAAAATCTGGTGCAATTTGAACTTTTAAAGATTGGAGGTTAACATAATAAAATGCTTAAATTTAATTTAATAATGTAGTTTTGAGTTGAAATAAGCACTGGGAGCGATTACAGCCCTAGTTTGTACACAAAAAATTTAGATTATCGAGAGGGGTACCAAAATGAGGGGAATAATGTCCTCAATACGAATCTGTAATTGTTTAAACAAAATGTTGCATCCTTTTGAAATTATGAAGGTAAAAGTACAATTTTTGAAAACTTTCGCAAAATTCGTGAAAGAATAAGCTTCAAAAAGATGCATAGTTTTGTTTTGTATGCAATTGTTGCATATCCTAACGTCCTATAAAAATGTGCATTTTGATGTGCCCGGGCTGTTTTCTGAATTTTGATAAAAAAGTACCAGTTTTTTTGCAGAGTCGTGATCAGCGCTATAAAATACCCATGTATACAAAATACAAGCGAAATCGTATGCAGTAAAATTTAAGTATCTAGGATAAAAAATTATAAATTAATAAAAAAATATATTTTGCCCTTATAAAACTGAATATTTTGACATTTTAACAAATATTAATCCGACCCTCAGTAATTATTAACAACGTTTCGATTTGAAATCCCAGTTGATTAGTCTATATAAACATGTAGTAGTTGAAAGCAAATTATTGCACTATGCACCATATATAATAATGAATATGGCAATATGCTAAAAAGTGTTTTCTCCGCTGATTACTGACCAGTATGAAATTAATAGCCGAATGATTTGCATTATAATTTGCATTTGTACCTAAATAAGTTGCCGAATTTTATGTGTCTGCAAAAGCTTTTATTAGCTGGATTACGCCTATTTATTTTTGCTCTTGTTTTTATGTATAATTGATATAAACAAACTACATGTACTACAAAGGCTATGTACTAACGACCCTTTATTTCCCATTTTCCCCATTTTTTTTTAAATATAGGAGACTCTATAAGCACGGTTGAAGTTTACGACCCATTAACGGACAGGTGGAAGGTTGCGGAGGCTATGAAAATGCTTCGGAGTCGAGTGGGTGTGGCAGTGATGAAAAATCGGTTGTATGCCATTGGTGGATTCAATGGGCAAGAGAGGCTAGCCACTGTGGAGGTATATGACCCGGTTACCAAAGCGTGGAGTAAAGTTGCTCCTATGAATTTCAGAAGAAGGTATGAATTATTATGGAATTTTATGACAATTATTTTGAAAAAGCTTGATTTAAAATTGTTATGCGAGGGAGCTTCAACAGAATACGACAATGTGTTTTATACTATCATTATTCTTAATTGGCAGTGCTGTTGGCGCAGCATCCTTAAATGACCGTCTCTATGTTTGCGGAGGGTATGATGGTACATCGTCCTTAAATACGGTGGAGTGCTATTATCCAGAAAAGAATGACTGGATGATGACGACTTCCATGATGAAGCATAGAAGTGCAGCTGGCGTTGTCGCCTTTCAAGGATACATATATGCTTTAGGGGGCCATGATGGACTGTCTATCTTCGATTCAGTGAGCATTTTTTTTCTAAAAGTCAATGAATAAATATATGAACCATGTATGACGCAAACTTCTAATTTTAATCACGTGCTTGATTTTTCAGGTGGAGAAGTATGATCCTCAAACGGGACAGTGGACGGCGATTGCTCCAATGCTTACAAAACGATGCAGACTTGGCGCAGCCCCACTCAATAATAAACTGTATGTCTGTGGCGGCTACGATGGCTCTACATTCCTGAGATCTGTTGAGGTTTATGATCCTGTTTCCGACCAGTAAGTAAATGCATTTAATACATGGAAATAATGATAAATTCTCTGGAAAGAGAACTAATAATATAATTACTTTTACTAATATCAAATTTCAAAAATAACAGGTGGACGGAAGTGGCTCCAATGAGCTTGATGCGTAGTCGAGTCGCGCTCGTTGCGAATTTGGGGAAATTATGGGCGATCGGAGGTTACGACGGAGCATCCAACCTTTCCACAGTTGAAGTCTACGACCCAGTAAAAAACTCGTGGAAAAATGCTCCACCGATGTGCGCCCATGAGGTTGGTGCTTCGTGAGTGGATACGAATGCAATGTATGCACAGTAGCTGTAACGGGATGAATTGTAAAGTACTTATTTTATTTTCATTACCAGGGTGGTGTTGGCGTTGGGGTGATCCCAATCGACTGTTTGTGAGCCCATGCGTCACCTCTGATCTCTCTACAAATGAAACTATAAAGCCCGCATGGTAATTACAAGTCATCCTGGTCAAACAATGTCTAGCTACATATATTAAGATAAGAGACTAACGTAAGATAAGCTCAACGTTTTACCAGTATTTAGTAACTTTGTACAGCAAGCGATGCAACTTTGGAAATTTTCAATCATCGCGTAATCAGCCAAATGGAAACCTCCCATTAGCTTTACAGAAGGATACACGGGCATGGGAAATGAATAGTGATATGTGACATTAATTAGCTTTGTCTAATTATGCTATTTATATTTTATAAGCGACAGACAAGAAAAAACACTAGCCGGCTTCCGGAGCTATGGCTTTGTTATGACGCTGACCTAGAAAGAATTAGGTTCGAGTGAATGACGTACGACGATAACGATAACAAGCTGTAAACTATTCGCTTTTCCTTCACTGTACTCTGACTTGTATTTGACAGATGACATATCCTCCTTCATAGAACTTCATATTTAAAACGTGCTATTTGTGTTTGTCCTTTTTTATGTAAAATTTCTCATGTGTAGTTCAAAAAAATTAAATTAAAAATAAAATAGTTTGTCATGCTACTAATCTGACAGATCTTGCCCTTTAGGGCAAGTGACGGCTATTTCTCATGGATCACATCTAATGCTGGAGCTACTTGATTTTAATGCTAGTGGAACGGAAGAAATTGTTGAGAAAATGATGATGAGTCATTGGAAGCATTTTTGCAAATATTACATGAGCGCTTTTCATGCTAAATTTCATTTCATCCTGCATGATTCATTCGTGAATATGGCACACGCAAAAAGACAACAAGGATAATGTAGACCAGAATTTAGCCTTCATTTTTACAGCTTCTCCATGGATTAAATTTCGACTACATATGACGAAGGAAGGAAATTCTTACGGTAATCATTAATGGCCTCTTACTAATTTAAGGAATATATGCATGGCCTCTTTAAAATGTTTTCGCTCATAATCAAATCGAGATGCTTTCTTTAAATGCCTATGAAGCCGAGGTAGAATGCTTTGTCCAGGCACCTTTACTTTTGTTCTGCCTCTGATTGGCACATGTGTAGACTATGTTCTAGGTGGCGTGTTAATCGGTAGGAATCGAATCACGTCATTGTTCCTTCATTAGTAGTATTATAATTTATGACATACATAACGCGGTAATGATACAAGTTTACAATATCGAAGAGGTTGAAGAGGACTTTTACTGTTCGATGCTCGAAGGCTATACAAAGTCCTGCTCGATGCTCGATGGCTATAAAAAAGTCCTGCTCGATGCTTGAAATATTAATAAATAGTACTCGAAAGGATATTCATATCAGAAATGAGTACTATGATATCAACAAATGTAAGTTTTGTTAGTTTTATCAATTGGTGAAATTGAGAAACATGTTGAATGATATCAATCAAACATATCGATGCAGCAGCAGACTCATGCATAATTCGAGTCTGCGACAAAAATGTCAGGAAGAATTGCGGAAATGGCGCTTTGATGACATTATGCATTAAACACAAATATATACACGGCTGAATGCAAAAATGGATTGTATATTTTGGACTAGATATGATGAGCTAGAAACTTGATCGGGATCTTTTAGCACAATTAATGTCAACAATAAGAAAACCAAGGGAAAAGGAGGCGTCTCATCGTTTCCGCTCAAAACATAAACATATAAGATTGCGGGACACTAGGCTGAATTTACGCTGAATTAAAAAGGGGGACAGCTGTTAAAACTCTTGTCGTAAAGGTGAGCTTCCAAATGACCTTTATTCCATTCCAGTTTTCTTTCTTTTGTATCTGATAACAACGCGTCAGTAATAAGGATAAATATTCAGTTGTCCAAATGGCTCGGTTGACGCCTATATTCATAGTGAAGGCTTCAGCACGGTGGAGAGAAAAAATAGGAGAGACTAAAGTGTAACCACAAGTATAAGAAAAGTAGGGGTGATCCGATGATTGTCCACATACCATACGGGGCAATGCAAGAGTGCTATATTCCATGCAAGCACACGTGAGTACACTATTTTATAGGATGAAATAGTGAAAAACTAATAGCGTCGAAGTATAAATGGAATGAATAAGAGACAACAGTAGTTCCTAAATACAAAACTACTCAATAAGAGGATACAGTAAACTGTAGTATGGTATTTCGAGCATTTGCCTAATTTGCCTAATGGTCGATGTTTTCTTTAAATAGTGCTCGATGCTCGTTCGAGTATTTACAAACCGAGTACGAGCACTGTGCCACCCTCTGGCGTAAATATCCAGAATAAATTTGGACAGGAACAAAAAAATGATAAATGAGGAGGCGAGGTCCTTGAGAAGGAACTGCTGTGGCCTACATGATCGGGGTCCCTTATCCACTCACTCAAAACTGAGTGGTTGGCTTAACGACGTTCTTCGGACTGGGGTTACATTTTTTCTTCACTGTCTTTTAGGAAGTCAAGATGTCAGTAGGGTAGGTTAGAAGAAATGTAGGGTGACCTGCTAGAAGGCCAGTCTGAATTAAACAGATCCATATGTCTATTGTATGTAAAACATACATTACGTCATTGGACAGTTACATATGAGGTAAAACGTTGAAGCTGTTTATTCATCCATAGTGACAAGAAAGTGTTCGTAAATTTTTGAAGAAACACAAAAGTTGAAGATCGCTAATGTCCAATTCTCAATTTGTTTTCGTCCACAATAAATTTAGAATCTAAATGGGTTTCCTTCTCGTGAAACCGCTGATGTTGAAGAAGTCGGGTGGAGATAGTTTTCATATATTTAACGCATCAATAAACGGTTCGAAGTCTACTTCTTGAGGATCATTTCTTTTTCTATGCTTCTATTACAGTTGGCACAGATTCTTCCAATTTCATCTCTGGTTCTGTCTGGACATCAGGTGCATTGATGTAGTCAAGCCCACTAAGTGCCTCTTCTTCTTTAAAGTTAGTGGAAGCTGTACATTCTATTGAACAAATAACTTCTGGATTTGGCTCTAAAGTTGAAATAGGTTGTGATGGTTGCACATCCACGTTTTTCCATCTTCTGCAAGGTTGAACTCCTCCTTAACGCCTTTGGTTTCATTGTCATTATAGTATTCAGTTTTATCTGCCCGTGCCTAGCTGTGGAGATTTAAAATTGAAAAACACTTGCAAAATCGGAACGTTGTTTTTGAGTGTTTGTTTCTCTCGAGAGGTTGACGTCGCAACAATTTACTGCTGAAAGTAAGTAAGAACAGTTTCATCGGTCGTCTTTGTGTTCTTTGGTGAACATCCTGATTAACTCTCTGCGTGAATCTTTTCCCGCATGTCGCAAATACCATCATTAGGCCTTTTATGAAACTTTAAATTAGTCACTTATGCAAACCAGTAGTCTCTCTCTTTTAGAGTGCTCTCTGTCCTAAGGTAAGGGCAATTAGTAATGAGTTATTGATATTCGTATTGAACGTAATTAGGCTAGGTTAAGTACCTCAACCAATTACTTAAGATATCCTTCATATACAAACACATATCAAATACAGTGGAGTTGAATGATGAAGACTTTGAGGTTTCATCAAACAATTCGACTTGACTCCTTCAAATTTGGAATTGCCAGTTTCACATCTTCTAGGATCTGTTCTCGACCTCTTCAAGTTTGCACGTTGGAACATAAACCGACGACAGGTAGAGAACTTTTGCAACGAGAGACGTCTTGCAACGCCGACTCTGTGCGCATTAATAATAGCGAGTAACGCTTGAAGGTGCGTATGGTCTAGAAATTTGAGCAACGGAATATTAAGTTACAGTTTGATAATGCCGAAGTAGCGTGCAGATGGTAGAGCGATGTGAAATGACCAGAGGTGAGATGAGTAATTGAATGGGCTAGAAGAGAAAGTGAGTACAGTTTTTACTTATGTCTTTATTTTAAAAGGAAGGAAGATGGAAGACGGACAACTTAAGAGTGATTACTTTTCGTTGCAAGCAGGTTATATTTATAAGATATAATACAATTTAAAGGATGCGATGATCTCGGTGATCATCATCGTCATCCGAGTCAATAAACTTGTGATTAAGCTAATTTCTAAGCTGACCATTGGACAGCATAGTCAGCGTATTTGTATATTAAAATAACAATTTACAGATAAAGAGTCTGTTGACTCTTTGACCTACTAATTCTACGCATTTCCCAAACAGCCGGAAATGGATACCGAATTACCTAACTACTATTACCTAACACTCCTAACTACTGGAATGGAACCGTCCCGGTTCGTAAATAAGTTTTGGATAAAAATAAAAATGAAAAAAAATGTTTTAAAACTTAATTAAATAAAAGTAATAACAGTAACGGTAATTAAGTAACAGTAAGTTAAGTATACTAATGGTTTACAAATATTAGAAATAATTTTGTGGATAAGCTCTCCCAAATACAAAAAAGAGACGTCCCGGCTCAAAAAAAAATCTTAATTAAAGTTTGAATAACAAACACAAACACAAAATATGAAATTCTAAATGAAAGGAAAATGCGGACGGTGCAAGTCCAATGGAATGAAGTAGATGAGAATAGGAATAGTATGGAAAATTTAGAGGGAAAGAGGAATGTGCTGAATGGGGCAACTCTACGTGGGAACAGAACGAATTCGCACACACCAGCACCCGTGTGTAATAAAGTACCGAGTTTCGAGGGTCGGAAAGCAATTCAAGAGAGCAAGATAAGTGTAAAACCCGAAACGACGACAATCAAACTCAAACCCAAATGTAGACTGGAATATGGGAGCTTGAAACAGAACTAAAATGTTGGCTTTAAGGGGGTCAGGAACACGAGCTAATCCTCTTTCGTGAACTAGCTCAAGCAAACGGTAAGGGATAGGGGACATTACGGGCGAGAAGTAAATCGTGTGGAAAAACGAAGTAGAGACTGCGAACGGACTGAAGAATAAAATGAACCGGCTCGGAAGCAGAAAAGAGGAACAAGTAAGGAGGAAAAAGTGCTAACTGGTCAGCATGATGGAAGTGGAAAGGAATTTGTCTATGTGTCAAATCAGCAAAAGGTTCATGAACGGAACAAACTGATGACTTAAAGAATGACAACGAAACTTGAAGTAGAAGAAAACAATATAAACAGAAGATACATGAATAAAAGAAAAAAAAAAATTTTGAATGACAAAACCTGATTAAGCGTCCATCAAGTGCTCCAAGGGCTTAAAAAGTCCGGTGTAAGAACGCTTCCGCGGACGCGGAGAACAAGGTGTAATGCCATCAGCACAATTGGTCTGACACTGGTCGCAAATACTGGCCATGTCCACACGCCGAACAAGACCAGAGCTGGAGGGAGCCACATAGATACGGCGGAGGCGCCACGGAGTTTCGGAGCGCGGGCGGGGATCACCAGGGGGAGAAAGCCGTTCGTCCGGGATAATGGAAGAGGATGATGAAATAGGAGAGGTAGCAACAGGATCCACCCCATCCAGCTGGGAAGAACAAGGAAAATCAGACGACGGGGGATCGGAAGTAGAAGAGGAGGCGGGAGGCTGGGCGAGCTCAGGTGGAGGAAACTTCATGTAGAACCGAAGACAGAAAGGTCCCCAACCCGAAGTAAAATGGGTGGAATCAATGGGAAGGACTAGACGGAGTATTGGAGGAAGACACAGTTGATGGAGCCGGAGGATGGGAGGTTCTCGCAGGAGCAGTGTCCCGGTGGAAGAATGTGGATGCCATTTGGCTACTCCGACACCGGGGGGCACGCGGAGTCAGAACAGAAGGCAGATGTGCGGTAGACGTCGAGGGTGTAGAAATTGTAGAAACGACTGGGTGTTGCAAGGTGTTAGTTGGAGGTGGCTCGTCATCAGATAAAGGACAGAGGGGTAACTCAGGGAATAACGACTCCGAAAAGTCATTTCTGGCATGGCGTAATTGAAAGTTGGAACGGATACGGGCGTCACGCTCTCGGCGAGCTCGCTCGGACAAGGGAGGAGTCGCGGGCAACTCAGAATATGGTGAGGGTGGGGATGGAAGGGAGGTCGAGCCGGATGAACAAATGAAGACACCCTGGAGCCGGATAGGGGAGCAGATAGAATGGGCCGTGAGGTACGAGTGAAGAGACAGACCTCCTCCTCAGCGTCGTCTGATTTACTGGGGGGTTCTCCAACTTCCCGTAAAGTGGGGCAACGTCGGAGGTGAGAGTTGGGGACGAATTGATGGAAGAGTAGGAGCTAACTAAGGCGACGAAGGAATGTCAGCAACCGGATAAGGAATAGCTGGATTGGTTGTGGAATGCTGTTTCCGTCCCGTAATAGAAGAACGAGAAAGGCAATGGCAGTGGAAAGCCAACCCACGCCTTCATCACGATTGGGGTTACGGCGCGTGAAGTATGAGAACAGGGCTTCGTCCTCCATGAGATGATTTTAATTAAATTTTAATAAATGCGTTTGCTTGGTCAAGCGGATATAGCAGGGTGACTTGTAGAAAACGTGGAGGACAGTCACACCAAGAAACAAAACTGAACTTTGCAAAAATAAAACAGGGATACGAATATTAGTCCAATATTATACTGAGCACTGTATGTATGGGCCGAGTCTCGGACAGATATGAATGCAAACGACGAAAAGATAGAAAAAGTAGAAAGACGAAATGATTCAAGAAATGTTTAAAACAATGCATGTAAGTCAGTAGCGAGAAAGAGGTGCAGTACTTAAGCAAAAGAAAGCTGGAGTACTATAGGGGTAGTGATCGTTATGTAGTATCGAAGTAACAACTCCAAAGTAGGGGTCAGGTTGAATCCGGCGTTGCCTCTAAAGTTCAGCGAGTTACGCAACTGGAAGCAGGCGTGAGTTATTTTAGGAGAGGGGTGAAGAGCATGTACACAAAGCATAATTTGTTCTCCTTCATAATAATTGCTTCTCTGGTGATAAAGACTAGCTTAAAATAAATGGCTGAAGAAGAAGAAAATGCTGAATAAGCTTTTAAGAAAAAGTTGTAAAAAGAATTATGTGATAAAAGCGTAGATTGTCATTCAAGCAGAAATTATACACGGCTATTATAAACAAACGATTTTATGCAATATGATATAGTTAATAATACTCATAGATTATTTGGCGTCATTCATTCAGCATCATTATGAGAAGAATAATGCAGTCAATACTATACATATATACACTTTCTGCTGTGATAGGCAGAGGAAAAGCCTCAACTGCTGGTGTTTGATTTAACATGAATGCTGTTACCCCTGATATTATTCCAGCCACAGTGAAATTTTTAAATTATCGATACAACAGAAATAGAGCAATTAAAATGAAGATGATGACTATTGCCGAAATTAGGGCAGCATAAGAGGCTGGCTCAACATGGACTGGTAATTCATATGCTGGTAATGGCAATATTGCCGTATCTGCATGTGGGATTTCGGTTCTCCATTTGTCATTCATAACGTGAGTCAAATCAGTAAAATATGATGCTTCAGACACGATAGCTGTGTCGACTTCCTTATTACTCCATGAGGCATGAATACACTGGTGTAAAACTGGTTCGCTTACTCCGTTCCTTCTACACGGGAAATCGGGAGAAATTACCTCATTGCCCAACGTGGCTGAGCAATAGCACGGGAGTTCCAATTCAAAAAGTCCTGTTAGTCTAGTAATATTGTGCACAATAGGACTCTTGCCTGGACATTGAATGCTAAGTAATGACTTTGGACTCAAGATTCCAAATTTTGCATAAGAGATTTGGATGATAATGGGTTTCTCTCCCTCATAACTTGAGCATGATAATGAACAATCTTGTTTAATATTATCTACTGATGACGTAAGGGATAAAGCTAGCTCTAGACATTTTTGGTTATGCATTATGTCCAAAAAATACCTTGGGACTTTGCAAAGATGTTGATGTAGAGTAATACATTCCAAAGCCTCTTGCCCAATGAGTGATATAATTTGCTCTCTATTTTTGTATACAATGTGATCCGTACCTAATTCAATGCTACAAATTGTATTACCATTAAAAAATGGTAATTTGGTCAAAGTGAATAGTTCATATTCCGTATTTATGCAACTATGGGAACCTGTACCGTAACCGTAAGATGCGTCTGGCTGAATGCACATTTGGAAAGCTTCATATGGTAATACGCCTGTATTTTCTCACTGCCTACTGCAAGTTGTCGTCCATAATTTTTTCTTTTACCAATTCACATCAATTTTTGGGTTTGTTTACCGTAGCTACAAGTTACGTTCTGTATATTATACCCTTCTCTGTTCACTTCTATTGTAGCATGCATAATTTTTTTGGAGGTACCAATCGGGGACTTATCAATATTATCTTATGTATTAGTTTTTAATTATAATTATTATCATTATCAGTACCTTATTATCTTATTATTTTATTATCATTCGTTTTAATTGTTACTTTTCCATGTTTTACAATCAAAATTTGGTCAATTTTTCTTAGCTTTTATTCATACATAATTAGGAACCGAGACGGTTCCAATCGAGTTGTTAGGAGTGTTAGGTATCATTTCCTTATGATTCGGAATTAGTGTCAAGAGTCAAGAGACTCTTACTTTGTACTTGCAATTTCCATCTCAATTCATGCTGACTAAGCTGTCCAATGGTCAGCTTAGGAATTAGTTTACTAATAAGCTTACAAGTTTATTGACTCGGTTGAAGATGATGATTGTAGAGATCATCGCTTCCTCATAATCGCCTATATAAAATATAATATATAACTAGCCAAAAACAGTACAATTATTATCATTCTTAATCTGTCAGCGTCCGCTCTTCCTTCCCTAGAATAAAAACATAAGTCAAAACGAAACTACTTTCTCCTTATTACTCATTCTCACTTCACCCTCCCTCGTTAGCAACATACTTGCTCTACCGTCTGCACGCTAGTAAGGAAAACAAAGTCATAACTTAACAATAGCCAGTCATTTGCGGCAAGACTTTTGATAGGTGTGCTGTGTGATGTGAAAAACGTTAGCTAAATCGAAACTAAGTTTTGCCATGTAACTCTGGCGCGGAGATCCCGGAGGTCGGAGGCGTAGAGCGAAGAAAGTTGAGGAGGAGGATAACGGGGTAGGAGGAGGATCAGATGATCCTTCAGCCCTAGCGCCCCATCGCTGGGAGGGTTCACGCAAAGCCGCCAAGAGTTCTGTTAGATGAACAAAGAACATCCGCAATTGCACTATGATAGTGCTGGCTGTAGCAGGAAGTGCGGATAGATTCTGGCCCAAAAGGGCCAGGGCGATGTTGAGCGTCATGATGACGCGCTGTCCATTTCGACGAGGCCAGGGGTTTTAGACATGGCGTGGCAAAAGAGGAATGGAACAAGCACAGACACGAGAGCTGAAGTGGAGCACTCTGAGTGAATGCAGTTTACTCAAAGTATGGAGTTAAGAAGATAAATGGTATGATTTAATGTTGTTGTATCATAGAGGCAAACATTCTCTCCAATTGAATTCGCGCTACTAGTTACCGAAAAGCCGACTCTGAATTGTTTTGCAAAAAAGACTGCATAACTTTTCGGAAGTCTTTGTTTCTCTCACGGAGCTGACGTCACAACAATTTACTGCTAAAATTGCTGAAAGTAAGTAAGCCACAACAGTTTCACCGGTCGTTTTTGTGTTCTTTGATGAACGTCCCGATTAGCTCTCTGCGTGAATCTTTTCCAAAATGTCGCAGAACATGAAAGCCTTTTATGAAAGTTTAAGTTAGCCACTTGTGCAAACCAGTAGTCTAGAGTGCTTTTTGTCCTTAGGCAAGGGCAATTAGTGCTGTGTTGTTGATATTCGTATTGAACGTAATTACGCTACGTTAAGTATCTCAACCAATGACTTGAGACGTTCTCCATATACAAACACATTTCAAATACAGTTTGAACACGTTTACAACGAATATTTGAAGAACGTTTCGGAATGAAAAGCAACTGCTTCTTATGCCTCGAGTTTCATATCCACATCACGGATAAGCTCTTTGAAGATCAAAAAGTCCATGTTCAAACCTAGATTGTCTAAGAAAAACCAGTGTCCTAAGTTGCCCTTCAGCAATCTTCGATGCAATTGGTTTCGGTTGCAACAAACTTTCTGGGGATAAAATGCCTGTAATACAACGGAAAGCATGACGACGATACGATTAAGCAATTGAAAGTAATGGCAAGAAGAAGAAAGAAAGTGGAACATCAGTCAGGTTGTTAAACAACCAAACGTTCCTGATTTGTATGTGTTCTTAGAAGACAACACCATTGGGTTAAAAAATAGCATCAGCACCTATTATTCAATTTATCCTCTTAAGTTATCTTCAAAGAAGCTAAAGTCACACTCTACATAAATTTTAGATTAGTTTTCACCGTAATGGTGAATGAATGAATTCTCACAGGTTGTTGCAAATGGTACGTAAATGTGCTTCTGAAATCGCTTCAAAAAACTTTCGTTAGTGAATTGCCAGATTAGTGGCTGCCACCATCAAAATGTTCTTAGAAGTCGGCGTTACACCCTGCACTATCCCAAAAAGATGGGAGACGACGGATCCTGATACTGCGTTCAGGTATACTACTGCCCAGAGATGCTCGCAGTGAAAGCATATGAAAGGATATAACAGAGAATCAGGGACGAACTGTTTGGTTGATAAATGTCGAATGTTTTTATTTCGAAACGGTTAGGTAGACTATATTCACTGAAAATTCTCATTCCACTTATTTTTGTGGTCATCTCTCAGGCTTGAAAAATGTATTTCGAAACCTGTACTTAAATTTACCTTGATTTTTTGATCTCAGATGCTGTTTAGGAAAGTAGCTAGAAGGGCCCTTGAGGAGGTGAGGAAGCCGATGAAGTAGAACGCGGGAAAGTCGGTACAAGCATCAGTGGTTTGTGATCGAAGGACGTGACGTAGTCGAGCCTATATCGCATCAAGATGGCCAAAAATTCCGAGTCTGGGAGTTCCCGAAGCTCAAAAGCCATACCATAACATTTTGAATTTGATTGGAAGCGGGATCTAGAAAAAAAACCTGGAAACGCTAAAATCTAGAATCTATATTAAACAGCGAAGTAGCAAAGCCTTGCAATAGAGGGATGCAGCTTGCATTAGGGGAAATATATTTTTTTCCTTCATTTCATATTTTCTATTCTGAATGTCATATCTTATAGTGAGATGTTGTTTAAAGATAATTTTATACTAATTTGTCAAGTGCACTTTTTTCCACTTCTAAGTTCCAACCTCCGCAGATTTTTGTCAGTTGTTGGGGTTTTCTGTTATCAGCCAGACAGCTGCATTTTTTCTTCGAAGTCATTGGGATTTTTATGACTTTTTTACAGCAAAAGAAGCAGAAAATACTAAATTCAAGCATGTAAAGTCGCAACTTTACGTGTTTTTATTATGTGTATCTATGTGTATTCCCTAACGTTGTAGTATATCCCGGAGAAATCCCTTCTAGTTTTCAATGGGTTTAAATCCGCCTTATTACTGTGTGGCACGAACATTTGTTTGTTTAATTTTAGATAGAGCGACGAATAGTATTCGTTATAAAACTGTCCAGCACAATTCGACTATAATCGTAAATCCTGTTCCTGAGAAACCACTGGTTGCTCTTAATTTAGCTTCATCATAAGTGACAACTTGCAGGTCTTCCAAGCGCTTCCTATTTTGTACCTGTTGTTTATGCCACTAATGCTGTCCTATACTTTATCGACTCCTTTGTTTCTGCTTTTAGACGATTTCTTTTCCTTTCTACGTCTGGAGCCTTTCTCAAATCATTAGCTCTGGGTTCCTTGTTCGCCATTTCTATCCGATCCTTGTTTCGTGAAAGTATCGAATGTTTTATTCGAATGGTTAGTCACAAAAATTTTATAGAAAATGCCGTGGTGATGATGATGAGCGCGGAGCTGGAACAGGCTGGCCCTGAGGACGTGGTTGGGTGGCAGGTGCAGACGTCGTGGAGGAAGAATGTGAAGAAGAAGAACTCCCAACACGGGAGGGAGAGGGGCATCATCACCCCTTACTGCGGATGAGCGTAGAGGAACAGAGACACCGATGGCTGGGGGGAGAAGCTGGTGGTTCCGCAAACCCGGTGGCGGGGGGTGAATAAGTCCCGATCTGCGACGACGAGTGGGGAGGAAGACCAGAGTACCCTCATCAGATTCTGCGGACGGTAGCTCGTCTTCGTAATCCGTGTTGGAGGAAGTGGATGGTGAAATCCCAGGAGCCGGTCGTGGTGGTGGGGGTGACAGGGATGGAGACGGAGGTGCGGATGCGACGGTGGGTGGTGGTGGAAGAAGGAAGTTGTCAAGAGCCATAGCCATGGTGTGAATGACTGATGAAGAGCGAGGAGGCGGAGGCGGTGCGTCACCGCCTCCCAACCCTAGATGGGAGTCCCTGATGGACCCCAAAACCGCGACGAGATGGAGGAAATACATCCTCAGCTGCACCACCATGGGGCGAGCATGTGGCGGCAAAGCCTGGAGGTTGGCATACAAAATCCGAAGAACAATGCTGAGAGTCAAGATGACCCTTTCTCCAGAGCGCCGAAGAGGATCCTGAGCGTCCCGAAAGAACGCCCAGGCCAAAGTTCTCCGATTGTTGGACATGGTTGGGAACGCGAACAGCACTGATCAGTCGGAAGGCAGTAGCTCACAAACGGTGAAAAAAGGATATGGGACTGATTTAAAGAGGTGTTTCCATGTGCATTGGCACATCTTCCGTCGGTAACTTCAATCTTTTCAGGAATTTCAAATTCCTGATAGTCACTGAACATATCTATGTTCCCACATTGGTGCTGCGTTGCACCTGAATCCAGAAAAAATTCCAGATCATGGCATTTCATACCTGCCACAAACGCTTTTGTGGATTGTCCTGATGTTGTCTCAGATTTCCCCGGATTTCTTTTTGGTTCACGACATTCTGATCTGAAATGTCCTTTTTTCACAATTAAAGCATTTAGAATTTTTCTTAATCTTAACCCATTCTTCCTTGATTTTCCTTGGTTTTCCCGAAATTCGGTTTCCGACCTTGAAAACTTTAGAGTCTACCTCTGTGTGAGATTCTTTTTCCTTTCCGTCCTCTAACTCTCAAATTTTTAAGTGTGAGAGTAAGAGTGCAGAAGTCTGCAATTTTATATCAACAGACGTCCAGGCCTCCCTAAATTGTCGGAATTTAACATCGTGCATTGATGATCTCATCCTTGCTACAATAGCGTCATCATTAACAGTCACTCCTAGCGACCTCAGCTGGGATGCTAAGTTTTGGATTTCACATAGAGACTTTACTGATGAATCTACAGTGACAATCCCATAGAACTCCTGCCATATGAGTTGCTTATTTTCTCCTGATGTGGACTCATATATCGTTGCTAGTATTTTCCAAACTTCCGGAGCCGTCTGGTATACCGATATATTTTCCAGTTCCTGATCATTCATTGTCATTAGCAATGCAGTTAATGCATCTGTTTGTTTGGAATCCCATTCGTCTTGTGGATCACCTGCCACACGGACCTTGGCTCACTTCCAGCCACAATTCCCATCATCCTTGAGATGAGAATATAGTTGTCATTCTAATCTTCCAAACACGGTAGTAATCACTATTAAGTTAGGTAAATTTCCCATATCAAATTTTCTGAAAGTGTTTGTTACATAAGTTGTGGTAGTAGTTCCACGACCACTTCCACCACTTGCACCGGAACCTCCAGGCATTTCAATGTCTTTTTAATTCAAAAAAAAATCTTTCTTTACTTTGACACCCAAAAAATTCCCTAAGACAATCAATTTCCTTTCTTTTTCAGAAAGTTCACAATGCCCCAATTTTTCTGTCTTCAAATTTCCTCCTAACTTTTTTTCAAAAGCTCTTGAGTATGGTGATGATAACGTATTACAATTTGCTTGTTGACTGATGATCAGAATCAACTGACCAGTCTCATTTATTTGATTATTCAATGTCATGCATAGACATATGTATCCAATGACATACATTAACTCATGACATACATTAACTCGTAAAAGCAATCTAATCACATTCCAATTAGATTACTAATTATTAATAACTTTAATAGAAAACACTAAATTCAAGCACGTAAAGTTGCAACTCTACGTGTTTTTATTACTATGTGTATTCCCTAACGTTGTAGTATATCCCGGAGAAATCGCTTCTAGTTTTCAGTGGGTTTAAATCCGCCTTATTACTGTGTAGCACGAACATTTGTTTGTTTAATTTTTGATAGAGCGACGAATAGTATTCGTTATAAAACTGTCCAGCATAATCGTAAATCCTGGTCCCGAGAAACCACTGGTTGCTCTTAATTTAGCTTCATCATAAGTGACAACTTGCAGGTCTTCCAAGCGCTTCCTATTTTGTACCTGTTGTTTATGCCACTAATGCTGTCCTATACTTTATCGACTCCTTTGTTTCTGCTTTTAGACGATTTCTTTTCCTTTCTACGTCTGGAGCCTTTCTCAAATCATTAGCTTTTTTTCCTTGTTCGCCATTTCTATGATCCTTGTTTCGGGAAAATATCGAATGTTTTATTCCGAAATGGTTAGTCACAAAAATTTTACAGAAAATTTAAATTTCTTTCAAGTTTCACGGCAACGCTAAGGCTGGGAAAATGTATGTCTCAGCCTGTAGCTACTTTTTTGATTTTATTGTCTCTTTTGATGTTCTTTAGATACTTTAAACTCGGAATGGCGCCGACGTCGTCACAAACGTCTGGATATGATTATCCCATTTTAAAAACTTCATTTTTCTCTTGGGATTTCGAGATTTCCCTGTCATAGTCTTTCAAATTGTTAAGAACAAGTGAACTACGCTGGTTATTAGTGGCCTGAAAAAATTGAATGCCACACTCCTAAATCAGCCAATTTGGTTTGAAGTTTAAGCGAGTGTTGAAAAATTAAATGAGACTCGATCCCGTGCATTGAAATTTGATCAAAAACTTAGTTGATAGTGTGTATTTCTCGTTGCTGCTTGCTTTAAAGCAGGCGAGGTCTGAAAAAGTCCATGGATTTGAAAACGAACTGAACATCGTAATGCAAAACGTACCGATTTTGAGGGCCGTTATAATACTTCGTCTACCTCTGGTTGGGAGAGGTTAGAGTGAGAATCCCAAATTTATGAGCAACACACACAACATCAACATATATTCGTCTCAGCACCAGCCAGCGTCGTCAGGCATCTGCTACTACTGCTACTAGGTTAAGGTTTCGTGGCTCTCATCAATTCATCAATATCTGTATTGCATCGGATTTTTTTTGCTAGAGGTCCGTGCTCCTATTTGTCCTTACTAGTGTTGATTTCGAATCCTAGCGGCTTTTTAAACAAAGTTCATTGTGATTCAATTCGAACTGTTCTGTGAAAACTAGGTAAATTATGTATGAACTTACTCACAAATTCTTGGCTTCTCTGAGGAAGCTGACGCCGCAACAATTTACTGTTGAAATTGCGCTTTAGTTGCTCGAGCTGGGAATTCCTGATTTATGAGCTTCGACAACATCAATTATTTTAGTTTAGGCACCTGCATCGTCCGACATCTGCTGCTAGGTTAAGGTTTCGTGGTCCTGATACAATATCTGTATTGCATCGGAATTTTTTGAAGAGATCCAAAATTGTGACTGGTTATTAGTGGCATGTGACTGGTATGTAAATTGAGCTTCGAAGTACCAAATCGTTAAAATTTGCTTTGAGGTTTTACACTATAACTTGAGCAGCTTTACTGAATTTTATATATATTTTTGCAAGTTTTAAAAAGTGCAAGTCTATCATATCTACAAGTTGCTCTACATTACACCGTTTCTCATCTCAATCTGAACGATCTGAAGGATTCGGTTTTGCAACTTAACTAATTATTGGCAAATGGATTTGGCGGCAGTGTTTGGAGCATTGAGCAATTCCATTTGATAATTTTTACAAGTTTAAGCAAGTGCTGGAACAAAGTATTGGAACAGGTTCGAACATGCTTTACCGGAAAGTTTAGTAAATAGCTAAACGATTTTGATGGCTCAATAGATCCGAGAATCTCGCACCAGGGTTGCCAAGCAACTTTTGTTGGGTATTCGAGTCACGCGGCAATATTTATCTTTAGTTGCAATTTTAAAAAATAAGTCCTCTAGGATTGTGTATTAATGGTTGTTAGAATCAACAGAAGGGATCCAGCTTGATGCCATGCTTTTGAACCCAATATATGTATTTCCAAACCATCTTAGATTCCGGTTTGAAAACTGCCAGGTTACACATACTTGGTTGAGATGACGAGGATAGATATTTTGTGTTGTACAATGTAAGTAGGTCATAGAATTTCATAAAGTTTCGAAGTTGGACTTATTGTTGCAAATAGGTTGAAGGTGATATTCTAGCAAATCTATGTAATAATAATACTTGGGATTCATTGTCGTTTGCTTCCCCTAGCGGTAAGTTACGCATTCCGACATCTTTAACTTTAAGCTTTATCTGTTACGATAATGAAGCTGCAGGAAGAAAAAGCTTTAAGAACATCTCGTTACGAGTGTCAGGTAAGAGGTGAACGCTTGATCGGATTTATTTTTCGTTTCAATCCGCAATCATGACAGATCATTGACAGCGAATGTTATTAAGCTGATTCATTGATCATTATCGCATTCCATTCCATGCAAGCATGTGATGACATATTTATACTAATATAAGTATATTTAATATACATTGACACTCTGTCGTCAAGCTTTTTTGTGCGTAACGGAGTAAAGCAAGGTGGTTTGACGTCAAGTTTCTACTTTAGTTTATATATTGATGAGTTAAGTGTTCAATTAACTAGATCTGGTTTAGGGTGCGTAATTGGTGGTAAAGTAGTCAATCACCTGTGCTATGCGGATGACATATGTTTGCTAACTACAAGCAAGGTGGCCCTGAATAAGTTGATAAAAGCATGCGAAGCATATGCAGCGCAACATGATCTAATCTTTAATCCCCACAAAACTGTCTGCCAGTGTTTTATTGATTATGATGACATTCGACCACTGATCAAACTCAACAACAGATCTGTAGGGTGGATTGATACGGTTCGATACTTAGGATTTGGCATTAACTGTCGGGACCGCGACACTGAGGAGATGTCCAGAGGGTGTTACCTTGTAACTTTTCGGTAAAAGGTAAGGTACAAGGTAAAAAATATTTTTCATCAAGGTAAAAG
>JAQGAH010001030.1:0-19601 GCA_034696885.1 Lepidocyrtus paradoxus | reverse complement strand
CAGTTTCCCTTCAACTTTTCCGTAGACAAGTTTGGCTGCATTAAATCTATCTATTTTTGTTCCCTTCGTGTTTTTTTACAAATAAAACTTTCTCTCTTTCTATTTATTTATCTCTTCCGTTTTCATCCATTATAGCTTTTTTAACCCGTTGGCAGCACTCAGCTCTCGTCCAGGAGTCACACCAATCATCGACCCATTATTATGGTTCCAAAAAAAACTGGAATCAACCGGATCAACCGGGTCAATAAGTAGCAACAATGAAGCCCTTTCATTTTAGCCTTCTCAGCATCATGGATAGATAGACGGACAGACAGAATGATGGAACATTTCTGCACTCTAGTAACTAGCTACACATTTTATAATGGATCCTTTCCTTCATGTTATCAACTTTCTTTTTTATTTAACAATGCTCCCTACACATATGACTCCTTTTTATCAGGGAATCAGCCAGAATAACATATTTATTTACTTTTTATTATGAAACGCTTCCATCTCCAGATTTCTTCCTTGCTCTTTCTTCCCCAGCAATGAAAACAAGCTTCACAAAGGCAAACCATTTCCAGAATAGAGAATCAAAGGGAGACGGGAAGAGAAAGCAAGAATGGCGGAGTCGCAACAATAACAGCTCAGAAAATAACATGGCATTATCTTTTTGCCATCAACGTCACCATCACTATCATCAGCATCATCATCACATACATTTTTTTTTCTTCAAGTACAAAAGCAAATTTGCGAGTTGGAAAATTCTCCCCCTTATTTTTTAAAGACCATCGCCGCCATCATTCTGTCTTCCCCTCAGCCTCAATAAGAAGCTCAAAGAAGAAAAAAAAGTATTTAGGGCAAGAAGAGCTCAAGCCCCGGCATGTTTGTAGGGCTATCCCATTATTCCCCATTTTTTACACATTTTCCCTTCTTCCTGGCGGACTGCCGTCGCTGTGAGGATGATGATGATCGTGATCACATATTATGCCCATCCTGTCCCCCTTTTTTTCTTTTCCTGGTCATTCTTCCGTACACAATTGAGCTCACACGCTAATAATCAGGGGTAAAAATGGTGGGCATTATTATCATGTTATGACCAAGGAAGAAGAGATTACGGAAAGAAATGTTCTTGGAAGATATTACGTGAAAATGATTGAGAATGAAGCTTTAGACCTGGAGAAGGCCCAGCTTGTGCATAGCATGGCATATTACATTAGGAGAAGTAATCTTCTCCAGAATCGAATCCACCATAAGGGGGGACATACGGATGAAGTTAAATGATCCTTCAAACTAGAATATCACCGGATTCATAGTCCGTGTGTTGTTCTCACTTTCTCCTTTTTCACTGTAATAGTGCTCCATAAACTATTTTCCTCCCTTGGAAAGCTCCACTTTACCCCAGCGTGAATATCGTGCTTTCTCCTCAATACTCCGTGTATGTCTGTATATCTCCATGTGAGAGATTTGGATGGAGAAATCATTGAATTTTCAGAGTCAGCGTCACCATTTTGAAGAAAAAAATCACTCACTTATTTCTTCTTCTCCTACAAATAAATATTCTACCGGATCGGAACAGGGAGGCAAAGAGAGAGGAGGTTTTTTTTCGACAAAATTCCTCATAACTTTTACGTTCACCGAAGTACTGGTATGGGTGTGCTCCCCCAAGAGGTTCTAAAATGAGAAATAATATAAGTTTTTAGAGCCCAGGAATGAAAGGAATTTTCTCTCGTTGAAATACGGGTGAAAACAGGGAAAGTGGCAGTAAAAAAAATACTTTCCCCTCTCATCTCCTTTCTCTCAGCATGTCTTATTTTCTTGGCTTCGCATCATGCAGTCGTCATATAAGATGTTCTTAGACCTTCCAGTCGCCATCGTCATTTGATCCTTTGATGAGATTTTTTTCTCCTTCCTTGTCTTGGTGCAGGCTAATAAAACCAACTGGGTAATAATAGCTCTCTTTTGGTGGTGCCGTTCCAGGCATTATGGGCAAAGGGTGGTGGTGGTGGTGGCGGCTGACGAAAAAAAATGTATATATTGGGCTATTTTTTTCTCCTCCTTACTACTGCAATGACTACTTCGTTACAACTTCATTCCTTTTTATTTGGATTAGTTCCCCTTGTTAACTGATGACTAGACTGGGAGAGAAATTGCCAGAGACTTAACTAAGTTGGCCAGCCCTTTTCTCCCTATTAGGGGCTCAGCAATATTTTCTTCCAGCTCAATTATTAGCAGTCTGGAATAGGCTTATGGGGAGGATTTTTATAGGGATTTTAAACAGCTCTAATCCTTTTTAACAATGGGAATAAATTCGGAATTTATACTCGGCTAGCATAAGGACTCACACGTTGGCACAATGGGCTCACTCCAGATTGTTGTTGAAAATAGTATAAAAAACATGCTTAAAACTGTTTTATCACAATATTCACAAAATTGCAAAGAGGAACCCCCAACCAATTTCCTTTTTATCTGCTATGAATTTTCACTCAAGTTTCAAAACAAGAAGCTACTTAGCTTTCGGATCAGATTGCGAAAAACCGGGGGAAAGGGAAGCAAGAGCGAATGAAATGATTGATGCTAAAAAACCCTCTGATCTTGGGAGCTCTCTCCTTTGGCACAAATTGGAAATGGGGAGGGCGGATGAGAATTAGAAAAATGTTTTATTTCTTTCAAAAGAATAAGAAAGGAACTCGAGACTGATTTCTGGAACAATGGGGATTTCTGCTTGCCTCGTTGGATAATATTTCCCCGTAAGCATTATTTCCAGTATTTACATAAGTCGGAGCAAACACTTTTTTTTATCCCAGCGTCATCATCTATTCCAATAGGAGTACAAAGAGTTTTGGGGGTAATCCCTACTTCCCTTTTCATCTACAATTTCACCGATTTCTGCTAATAGTCCGTCATTCCACCAGCTTGTTTCTTGTGTTTGCCTATGCCCCCCACTAAACCAACTCCTTTCCCCCTGACTCCTCTTGTCAGCTGCTACACACGAGAAAAGAAACTTGGATTAGCCAGCACATATATCCCCGAGAACACACAAGCCATTTGGAATTTTGGGGAAAGGAACCTCAGAGCCACAGCTCACTAGTCAAATATTGTAGGACAGCTAGAATCCGATGAAGTTTTTTTTTCTTTTGGGGTTTTAGCCCGGCCTAATAAGTCGGGCCATTAGTAAAAAAAAGTTGAGATTTTCTTGAATCTGGAATTGGAAATGTTTTTGCTACTTTCCTTTCCCTAAAAGTGGCAAATGGCATGGGGTAGGATAAGTGGCATTTGTCCCTGTCCACTCTTTCATCATTATTACCATCATCATAACCTAACCTTAACTACGAAGGCGCCTTGTTTATTCAACCACATCAAGGGAGAATGACGCCCGGACCAATTTTTTTTTCAAAGTGCTTAATAGACACCAGAAACTATAATAGCGTGGCTGGGTCTGGCTACACTTAAGATGCTGGACGCCTTGAGCAGTTGCCGACACACTTTATTCCATCTCATCATCATTTTCCATGTCATAAAAACTTTCACTGCTGGGGCTATTTAGCTTAAAGAGAGATGAAATATGTGAAGTTAAATTGTACAATATGTTTGGCCATGAGTTTGGAATTGGGTGGATGAGGGGCTAGCAGCGATAGTTTGGGATTGTAGTCGGGCCGACTCAAGCAGAACTGGCTATTATTATGGGAATTATGTATCACAGAGCCCGGCAATCTGCCCATGTGCACTCATTCCAGCAATGTTTTACTTTCTAGCCCCAGCCATCTTCATTATTATCATCGTGATCGTTATCATCAACTCTGTGGCATTTGCTCTCTCATTCCATTTCTTCCGCTTTTCCAAACTTTACCAAGTTTTTTTTCCTCGACGATGGTCTCGTTTTACGGTTTGCTTACATTTTAGCTCTCTGATTCTGACAGGAAAGGGGACTCAGCCACAGCTGGCTTCCTATAAACATATATAAGGGCAGACCAACTGTGTGCACAAAGGGGGAAGACAAAAAGCGGTGGGACTCGACTCCACTGGTGAGGTTGTAGGAGGAAGTGGCTACATTTATCTCTGCAAGTTGTTACTTCTCCGAGTCAAGGCATGGTGGACAACCTGAATCGGTTAGGTAAAAGCTGGGATGAAAGCTAGCGGGAAAAAGTTGCAAAAGTATATTTACTTTGTGCTATGCTTATCCCCTATCTTAAGTGGCTAGAACGGGCATTCAGAAACCCTCTTTTATTTGGAGCCTTTTGCTACTTGAGCTGGCATGGAGGCTCAGCTTCCTAGAAGAAAATTCTGAGGCACGCTCAAGTGCGTACACGAGCGAGTTAGTATATTAAATACAATTTTGTTTGCAAATCTTATTATGTCATAGGCCATTCGATGGAGGCATGGGCTTCATTGATTTGCCAGATTTCATGTATTACACGTGTAAGAGGGGCTCACCTGAGTTGCGTATAAATATGTATAGTTTGGCTAGCAATTTGCCTGGTCGGATTGATATTCCAAAGGAGATTGATATTGCCTTTCATCACATGTATTATTATTTGGAACCGAGACTATATTACATTTATAATCTTCTTATTTTTAAGTACCCTACAAGAAGCTACACAACTATGCTTGAGATGGTGAAACTGAAACCAGAACCCTTGTTCTGATTGAGCAGATTACATTGTCCATTGGAAGGGAAGACAAACTGTTCATTTTTATCAAGAGAGGGGAAGGCTATGGGCTTCTCCTGGCACATACTTGAGTGAGCAGTGCCACATTCCCCCAGGACAGTAAAACTTTTCTCGTAAACTTAACATCAAAAGCCTATTAAAAAGCTAACAGGCTCCCATCACCTTCCTTAATACCTGAAATGGGCACGTAACCTAACCCCCCTTTCTCAATTTGTTGAAATAATGCGAGGGAGGATGAAGAAACCCATTTTTTTCTTCTCATGTTCCCCTCCAAGCTCCTTTCAATCTTTTCTGGAATTCTTGTCACAAATCCTTAGACACGTTTACCGTCATGCATTTCAAATTTTTAAAACAAGCAGGGAAAAAAGTTTTAAAACTCTTGTCATTACCATTCACACCAAACTCCTTCCTCCACTGACAGCATTCATAGAGTAGATTATTGGCCGTGTCTACATCCTGTTCCCCGTGAGCAATGAATCGGCGCAGCCACAGCTCATCAGTCTTCACTCGTTCCAAGTCATCGGGATGGAAATCTAGTGAAAAAAAATGAAACCCCCCCAAAAATATTACAATCACGCCATATCTCATTATCCTCCCAACCCAACTATAACATTTCACCACTGCTGACTAGAGCCTACATGAACAAAGACTAGGATTCGGAGAGCAATCATGTGTAATGCCAGCAATCATTTTAGCAATCCACAGGAAAAAAATACGTGCTTATGGAATAAAAAGGGTATAACTGGGAATGGGGAAATTATGCAGTGAAAATTCTGGCCGTCATCACACGGGCCCACAGTGAGTCCCACTGGGCCTTTCACGGGATACATAGCTACAATCTAGAATCTACAATCAACGACCTATGTAATGTGAGCTGGTTGGGAAAGAGTTGAAAAAAAAAGTTTGTTTTCCTCAAAAATATTAAACCTTTTTATGAGAGCCGTTAGTCTGCGCCCGAGCAAGCGCCTCCCGATAAGAGTGTAAAGTTTCTCCCCGAAAAGATAATGCAAAACTGCTGAGTGACAACTAATGGCTCATAAAAATTTGCTTTATGAATATATCCAGTGAAGACAGGCCATTTTTATTATTAGTATTCCTCAGAAGCGAAATTGCGGTTCTCCTCAGAAAAATATATTTCACAGAGATATGATATGGCTGGGTGCAATTTGCTTTTGTGCATTCCACACATAATATTATCCCTCCTGAAGTGAAGTGGCCTGTGAAATATCAGGAGGAGAAAGTTTTTTTCCAGAGTAAAAATAGGGAGAATATCTAGGTCAGCCACCAAACTATCAAGCATAGCTTGGGATATGGCTCCCGTGGAAAAACTGGAATGGCGAGACTTTGCCCATATTCATTAATTAGGGGAATGACATGAATGTTAAGCGTAAAAAGGAAGTATTTCCCATTCCAGGGAAACAAAGAAGGAAAGATTGTTGCTTCCTTTTATCGTGTGCGGCTGGGAATGAAATGCATGCTTGGATGTTGTTAACTTTGATGTAATGGGGTGGTGGTGATGAAATTGCATAGTTCCCAGCATTTCTTCCCCCCGTCCGTACCATTCCGGGCTGGGTCTCGAAAGTGTAATAATTATTGGAATCAAAAGTGTCGTGTGTGTGTAGGGATGTGTGTGAGATAATCATCAAAAGTCTCCCCGTGCGCAAGGGAATGCAGCCCTGACGTGGGAAAACTTTTGGGGAAATTACTTTTTTTCTTCAGAGGGAAAAATCCAGGATCGGATGTAATATTATTATGCAAATAAACGTGTTGGCGAAGGAGAAAGTTGGCTCATAATTACTTTTACAAGTACAAATATAGTATAATCCTAGTCATATATAAATCTGCAGATATGCTCAGCTTTTATATTTTTTTGGGGGGAAATTCCTCCAATCCAGACTGAGCGGATAATTGGAAGTACAATATCCCTATAAATACATGCATTAATGAACTGTAACAATAGGAATGCAATTAAAATAGTTGCGCTTGAAAGATTAAAAGTTTTTGAATGCAATCATACCTGGATTGTTGGTCTTTACTTTCTCGAAGAAATCTGCCCGCAGTTTGGATAGCTGCTGGGGCGTCACTTTCTCGATATCCTCCATTTTTGCACTTTCTCAAAATTATAAAACTTCAAATGCTTTTCTTTCTCACAAAGCAAGGGTATCACGAGTCTGGCGTACTTTCCTTCTAAATTTTGAACTAGCTACTCCACTACCCGGCAGAATCCGGAATTACTTTCTCTTGCGGTAGGTGCTACGACCCAGCAGAGTTCTTTAGAACTATTAGAGTCTGGAAGAGGTTTTTCATGTAGCTTTCACTCTCTCCTTCACCGTCGCTTGGAGCATTTGCTACGTGCAAAAAGTATTGCTTATCCTTGATTTACACTGCTGGCACAGTACAGCACACAAGGGGAAAGTTCACACTCCTATTTACTCACTTTCCCTCTCTCCAAATAGTTCGCTATGGAACAGCTGAAACATTTCCAGAAACGGGGGAAAATGTTTTGTCTGGTGAGCTGTAAGTTGGTTTTAATACCAACTTTTAATACACCTTTTGGCTAAAAAGATGCTTTTTTACGTTCGAGTTTATTGTAGAGTTTCAAGAGATTCAAGAATTTCTTGTGCAGAAAAGTATACACTTTTGACGTTAGTCCCACAACACGTTTCACAACGAGATAGTCACACGGATTCAGCTCAAAAGAGGAGAAAATAAAAATTGCAAAAAGAAAGTTTTTTTTTAAAATGCCAATGTTTTTGTTCTACTTGACTCGGTTGTCGGTCCGATTATAACTGATCCAAATCTCTAATTTGTTGCTCCTGATGAGTTTTAGTTTTCTCAAAGTTTCCAGTGACAGAGCACGTCAATTACTTGGGTTCACGCACCAAGAAACTTGGTCGGGTTGTTTAAAACTCGTTAAAATCTGAGGGAAAGGTAAGGGAGAGCTGCTCATTAGCACCCAACCAATTTCCCGACTGACAGGAGAAAACCGGGTGGGGTCCTTGGTTTGGGTTGGTCTTGACTCTAGTGGAGAAAGCGCAGTCACTCACCATAGGCTCCACTTTACTTTCTCCAGGCCTTTTCTCCTGCTTTATTTACGTTCCACTAAATTCTCAAAGAAAATTGGAAAGTGGGAGCTTTTAAGAAGCAACAGTGTAGGTGCTGCACTCTTCAAAATTCTAGCATCTGCTCTTGGGCTTCCTGTGAAAAAAAAAGTAAAATGGGATGAGAAGTGCATTACAAGAATAGCAAGGATGATAGTGTGTCGTTGACGGAGGAAGCTGTTGGATATAGACAAAGGAGGGAATAAAGTCAAGGGAAGGAGAAATGTTTTTGGAGAGGAAAATGGAGTGGCTCTTGCTATCTTTTCAGGATTACATTATATCCCATTCTAACTCTCTGGTTCCTTCCACTTTCCTTCAGCGATCAATATTTTTTTGGGGCTTTTCATGCACTGGATGGTATGGAGGAAACAAGACAAGAAGTGAAATGGGATGCGATGTAAACGGTTCGTTGTGGCATGTCGGGACATCCTATCTAAAATATTTAGCGGAGGAGTGGAATACTCCAAAAACATGGCTTGTTTCGCCGTTTCTCACCGAACAAAGAAAAACAGACCGCCGGTCTCTAATTATGTATTCACACGGTAGAGGAACGCTGCAAGAGGGTTGCATGCTCATACAAAGTGATAATTTAATTATCCGTGAGATTATCTTTGGTGAAAATGTCGGCTAGGTAGTTGATGATGGATATATGCCACTGCACTCTGGAGACATGTCAGGCTCCTTTGAAATAAAAAAGATGAAAGAGATAGGAGCAAAAACACATTTTTGCAAGGTGGAAGAACATAGCCGGGGAAAAAATCCATGAAAGATAAAGTGGAGTTCTGGGAGGAACGTGGTCCACTTTGTTGACACTGAGGGTGATTCTGAAGCTGTACTTAAAACAAATGTGCTTCTGCTGACACTTTGGAAGCAAACCTGATTTCTCTTCTTTTTTTTTGCAAAAAGTGCAGATATCAATTATAGATAGGAATCTTTAGGGTAAAACAAATGCATAAAGTTATTCGCAACTTACTTTTCGAAAAAAACAAACTTGTGCAATGTGTGACTATATAAAATTAGTTTGTCTGCTCGATGGTCTCTGCCGGTGGTCTCTGGTCTGTCTCTCTTCATTTGATGAAGACTCTGCTATAAATATCCCTTTCCCTTCCTAGATGGATGCAAAAGTAACGGTGAGATGGGCCGTGGAAGATCTGATACGCTGATCGGTAGACAAGAGACTGAAACCAAATGCTATGGAACCAGCTTTCTACTAAATGAGTAGATGGGATGATATAAAAACTAGCCTGATCTCAAGGGGTCTGATATAATAAATAAAAAACTTTCCAGATTTATTATGAATCGTCTATCCAGTTGATTCTAGAAGATTGTGAAAGTACGAAATGGCAAGTATACCTTCAGCCTTGATACTGTCTTATCAAAATGGTTTCTTGGGAAAAGGAAACATTTAAAGAGAGCAAAGCTAGGTAAATGGAATGTGAAGGGTTTCCTCAAAAGGCTGCAAAGAAACGGAAACTTTCTCACGCAATAAAAAGAAACTATTCACCGGAGACCGGAATCCGCTTGCCCTCCTTAAAACTATTCAATTAACGAATAGCTCAAAAAGGATTTATCAAAAAAAATCTTTTCCTTACCTGTTCTTAAAATAGTACGAGTATGAATGAGTAGTCTTTAACACTTTCACAATTGCTGGAATGTTTGCAATTCCTTAGAGCATGGTTACAATCCAGAGATTTAATTATAATGATAGCGATTAATTAATGTCCATATATTCCGGAGAGCAAAAGTCCGCCAAGGATGAAGCAATTTCACCACTTTTAACTGTCTAATTATTTGCGTGCAGATCAATTTGGATGCTTCAAGTATCACAATCTTGTTGAGCACAATGGATCGCTAAATGACGAATGAGAGCTAGTCAGAATGGAGAACCGAAAATAATCTAATCAAGTCAATCACTTTCAGATTGAAATGTACATTGCTGCTTTATGGAACGAAGCACAGTTCACTACCCATGTGATATGATCACATTTCATAACCTTTTAACTTCACATTTCCCAAGTATAAATAGTCCGTCCGTAGTTCATGTTTGTTATAAGAAGGTCGATAAAGATGGTGATGATGATGATGAAACATTGCATGTATGTATGAATGCGTTCACAAAAAGAATCCACCAAAATGTACAAGAGCTTCAGTTATATATGGACAATAAAATCAAATCAAAATGACACATTAACAATGCTAAAGGCTATCAAATGCAAACACAAATGAGTGATTTGGAATGGTTGATAATACTAATATGAGTACCGTGTACATTCTTTTCACTTGAATACATGAAAACTACTGAACGAGAGATATGATATGATATGAGTTTGAGTGAAATGAGTCATGATAGATAACAAATGATAAAATTCCTGGCCGCTTGGGAAACTGCCTCTAGCTCAATTTACATTTCCATGCAAGTATGTAGTTTGCTAATCGTGTGTAAAAATTTGGTAATGTTTTGATGGTCTGATTTATCCCAGGTCTAAGTGCTAGAGGAGCAATATCTAAGTAAATGTGGTCGTATTTGTTCTGGTCCAGATATATAAGTAGATACTCGTGCATGGTAAGGGTGATAGCAAGCCAAAGTGGATTGGAAATTGGGATGGGATGCGTCACCATTCACTTAAAGTTCCCATCAGACTGCTTAATACAAATCCATTTATTGCCAATAAGCATATATTTACTCAGGCACATCTTCCATGTCTCTGACGTTTCTCCATCTAACCCAGTTCCAATTTTCAATCCCTATACATGGCAAATTGAAGCATCAAACACGAGCCCACAAGTCATGCGCAAGCATAAACCGCAATTAAATTAGCTCTTTATTACTGCCCTGACGTATGTATGTGGAACGTGTACTGCCAAGTCGATCAATTCATTGGACCAGTGGGACACGAGGAATCGAGGAATATTACTTGAGAAGAGATATCAGCAATAGACATGTGTTTAATTGACAGTATATTATCTTAATGATATTGATGCTATGCTTATATATGTTTACTTCGAGGAAGTGGATCAATTGGGAGCATGTTTGTTTTCATGTATTAAAAATAATTGAACATGGCATATTTATTTATGAGTATGTTGTAGTTGGATACAGTACTAAGGCTGGTTGGATGGTGCTTCAACTTAAATACAATGGAATATCATATCAATAAAATAGATAAAGCTACCAAATCGACATTGTCAATGTTTATGGACTACATTTGATAGCAAATATTTCAGCTCACTGTAGCGTAGGCTTGTATTGAATCATACTGGCTGGTCGTTTTTTCTCAAAGGAGCAATAAAATAAAAGATTATATGTATGGCTGGCACGGAGGATTAAGGAAGTGGCATGGTTCTGTGCGATTGTAATTCTCCACTTGTTACCAGACCAATTCAACCGGAAAATGCGCCATTCGTGCTTGAACTCACTTACAGATTTATTTAGCAATATACCTGAGCTTGTAAAAATGCAAAAGTCAACATTTTTTAGCATTGAAATATCCCATATCAACATTTATCCATGCATTCCTGTCCTGCTGAACTTGATATTATGAATGACGTCAGAAGTTTAGTCCTATTATCCAGAAGCGGAGAATACTTTCCATCCAATCTGTCCATATATAGCAGTTTGAATATGCTTAGCATATACTTCAGTGTTCCCAGACGTCTGCTGGATTTTATCCCCACTCCAACTAACTAACTTCCAGCAACGACCAAACAATCCCATTGCCTCTTTTGCCTCCCAGCTTTCCCGTCCATGCTTTCTCTACATGAGGAGTTCCCATGAACATCATCATCATCAACATCACTTCAAATTTTTTTCTCCGCTTAGCCGTGACACACATTCGAGACCCCATTTTCGGAGGGAGTAGAGCAGCGCAGAAATTGATTGACCTAGATTCGGAGAGCTAGGAGGAGGGAAGAAGGATGAAAGCCTTGCCTATGAAATGAAGGCTTTACAACTTTGCAATGTCACAGGAGAGGCGTAGCGGCTGGCAGAGTGCTTTTGAATCCACGCTTTCCAGCCTCTAATATATAAAATCTTAACGAGATAGAGAGGAGAGGCTCCCACCCCATTCTACTTTCTGGTGGGGCTTTCAATGCTAAGAATTGCTCGAGCTCATCAGTCAATTCAGTCCGATAATACGGAGACAACAACAGGAAAGAGTTTTTCTTTAGCATGCCGTCCATTCTACAGTATTCAAGGTGGCCTTGGTTCGCTTTCACTTGGCAAGATTTGCTCACTGCCTGCGTTTACTTTCCTCCATGACCAACTGCACTGGGACTGGCAGTTGGCTTTCACCAGACGTTCCGTTCTACGGTGGTGGTGGTGGCTGGCTGATATGGTGGGTGAATGAGTGAATACATGTGAGGTAGACTCCGTTTTACAGACGACTGCTCCTGTTTATTTGTTTTCAGTATGGGAGTGCATGAGTGGGTGCATTTACTTTCCTTTTTTTCTTATTTTAAAGTAGAAAAGGAGAAAGCCATCTCATTGTCATTTTTTAGTCTTCCTAAGCCATTCCCTGTGTTGACACTCTTCTCACCTTTCTCTCCGTAGATTTGCACTTTTTCCTAGGTTTCTTTCGTAGGTGTATCGAAAATGTGCTCGTAACTTTTGTAAAAAAATATTGTAAAGACACCTTGTAAATACATAGCACAACTTTCCCTAAGAGTTAGAGTCCCACACTTCAAGATTTCCCAAGATTGGGTGTATTTCATGCAAGAAAAAGTTTCACAAAGTTGTACATAAACCTTCTATAAATAGTTCACTGAAAATCAAAATACAAGTTAAAACTAAATTTAAGTGACGAAATTCGGAATAAAAATAAATCCATTCGAGATGACTCCATTTTAAGTGGACTCAAGTGTCATTCTCATTTAATTGGAGTTTCAAATGGAGGGAGACGACGTTCTAAAAGTAAGTATATTTTATAATTTGATTTTGAAAATTTCAACTTTACATTTTTAAAAATTCTAGCTGTATATGTAATATGTATACAGCAGTTCCATAGATTTTTTTACTATAATTAAATTTAGTCTACCCTGACTAGTGTAACATGAGCCGTTTCTTTGCGTCATATAGTTGCAGTGTCGGTTACACGCTGCGCTGAACGTAGAAAGAATACGATCGTCATCATATTTTTTTATAATCGCGAAAAATTCGAGTTGCGACATTTATACACGGCTTGTCGTAGGCTATGGTATGTTTTTTTTTGTGAGAGGGGAAAGTCAGAGTTTTCTGTTTCTTGTAACTGTATATTGCATGGAAATTAAAACATTAGGAGGGGTTCATTAACTCACAGGCACGTTACAACATCGTCGACGATCAATACACGTGAAAGTATGGATAGGCGGAGAATTTACATAGGTTCTCTACGCCTACTTGACATCATCCCTAAGTTATGATATGATGTCAAGTGAAGGCGTGTAGGCGAGTTTGGAATAATGACTATTGTAAGAACCTTTGACATTTCATTTAATTATCGATGCAGCTCGGAGTTATTATTGGCCCTTTAATTACTAAAGTTTGTTTCGTTTTTTTTGGGCTCACATTACCCCTGAGATTATATATTTGACCTGGTGAGCTATCAGAAAGCAATAATTAATGCCCATGAATGACTTTCCTCCGCCTCCGATCTTCTTCAAGGACTTCCCGATAATAAAAACTATAGCCCCATGCACTACCTCTCATTAAATTGCAATTAAATGAAGAGTTCAAAAGCAAGGACCAGCCTAATTAGACCATGGCCTCATTATTAGCCCTTTTAATGTTCATCACAAAAGCTGCTCATTAGGGAAAGACGTTCCAATATCGGATTAAAAGTAATAATTAGTTTCAACTTTTTCCAAGCGTTCCGTTCCGAACCGTTCTAAAAATAGGGTGTAGAGTTAAGTATACTAATCCCCTATTACTGTTGCTATTAAATTTCAACTTTTATCCTTCGTTCATCGTTCCATTTTCATGAAAACACTCTAAACTTTCTGCTGGAGATTGACTCTGGCTTGGTTATATGAAACATGCTGACTTGGTGAAGTTGCAAATTAGACTGAAAATATGATGGTCAGACTAGCTAATGAGATTAACTTTTGTGGAAAACTCAGTTTACTTATCTTGTAATTACTTTTTAAGTATTGGACATTTTTACTTATGGGCTCAGTTTCATTAAAATGACGACTGCATGCATGCATCGTCTTTTAATATATTATTTTGTAAATCTACACGAACTATTTTTAACAATGTACGTTTGACTAAACTAACCTAATTCTAAGGTAAAAATATAGCATAATATGGTTGTGTATGCAGCGCTCATCATTTATTACTCAAGCGCAGAGAAAAGACGGTTAAAAACGAGGACTTTTTTCAACATGGTCTTATATATCATAGTAGATTGGTCGGAGAAAGTAACGGAATTGCAAAGGTTTTGCAAAGCTTTAATGCAATGAGCACGCAATAAATCCCTTCTAGGGTTTGGTCAGGACGAAGTATGCGGCTACCTCAATCGGATGTGGATGCAAAGGGGGTTTCAATGTTGAGACGGAAGTTGGCGAAATATCGTAAAAAAAAGTTTCGCAATAAAAATGAGATACAATGCAGGTATTTTTTTACAAGGCACATTGCAAAATCCAAAGAGAAAGCGTGAACCTGAACTTCTCAGGATGATCTGAGTATTTTATAGTTTCGACCACAAGCATGATATGAAACGACTTTCACCACAGTGAAGCAGATAAAATGGAAGGTCTTGAGGGGAGATCGAGATAATCCTCACTGAAAAATTCAAGATGGTCCATTTCACCTTAATTTAGCTGTGAAGCACGTAGAATTCAAATACGAAATTAAAGTTAAATTATAAATAAGTCAATTGTTGGAATATTTGCAATACTGTTACAAAAATCCCAATTTATCGAACAAGATGGTTGCAGTTAGACTATCTTTACAAAAAAGGAGTCAGTTTCGATACTTTGTTTGCTGAAAATTTTTAACTTTTCCTGACATGCATCAGAGTTTGAGAATGTTTATCATAAACTTAAGTTTTACAGAGAATTGACTACAGGTTTGAAAAGCTGACCTGCGAAACAACTTTCGAATTTGGGGTAACTCGAATCTCCCCTTCTAGATAAGCAGATTTTTCCGAGAAACACGACGGCATAAAATAATCAATTCCGAATCACAATTTAATGGATATAAATGGAAAAATACACTTTCATATCGAATGTCGAGTTAATAAAAAGCATTTTCAAAGCAATATTACATTTTTTGTATGCTTTCTTGACTTTAAGAGACTTTCTTATTCCGTTCCCAGCATTGTGAAGAAGTATGAATAAAGGCCACACAACACAACGCAACGTGGAATAGAAGCCAAAAAGCACTTGAGCTCAAGATGTTAGCAAAAAAAATTAGCAAATACTTTGCTCGGGTTTTTCACCATCCCCAATACAAATATTGCAAATCCTGCTTCATGGGCTTGTGGCTTGTTCCCGCTGCAGGAGAGCACAAGCCAAAGCGTTCGCTTTGAAGAATGGGATCGGCTGTTTTAGGAGAAAGGGATATGAGCGGAGCTGCTGTTTCTCTGCTTTTGTTTAGAAATCCTCATCAGCTGCTGCAACTGCACTTGCAAATGGTGTGAAACGGGAGGGAGGGACAGAATCAGATGGTGTGTGTTGTGGTGAGGATGAGGAGAGGAGTAGTGTGGGCCAAGGGAGGAATTATCTAATTTAGAATTAAAATTTAAGTGAGGTTCTTAGAGTAAATGTGGATATGCATGTGAAACTCAAGCTTGTTTGCGATTGTTGGGTGCTTGTGAACTTTGAAAGGGAAATGGATGTTGATTCATGCACTATCCAATAATGTATGTATAATTAGTGGTTGAAATTGAAGATGATCATTTTCGGATCACATCGTTGGAGTGAATTTTGGGTGGATAACTTAAAAATAGTTAGAACATGAGTAGAATTGGTGGATGGAATGGATGAATTAAATGTGCGTGATTGTTCAATGGAGATGGAAGTGTTATAAACTCATCTCTGGGAGGAGGTCTTCATGGGGGCATTCGAAATTGTTGGTTTCCATTGTTGACTGGTTTATGTACGGCAGACGCGTTTTATTTTTATATCTTTTAAAAACCCTGATTGTTGCGTTTTGGATTACGGACAAGGGATTGAACTATAATGTAAATTAATTTATGGGCTTTTGTGTGAATTTCAGTGGTAGCAGCCCCCTAGTAGCGATCAACTAATTTAGGATGAGTAGCCGATGGTCAAAACATCAAAATGTTGGGGATTGTCAAACCTGTCTGTGCAGAATCTCTCATCAAAAGACGAAACCGGAGGACTCTGATGAAGAGTCGAATGGTTCTTGCGGAGGTAATCAAGCATTAAAGTATTAAGATGGTTTACATGTTATAACACCACATCATTACTGGAAAAAACTTATAAAAGCATGGTTGTTTTTTTTTGTTTCAGAATTATGTGATCCTCAGATGTCTTCCCAGCTTCTCAACACTTTAAAGTCTATGCGAGAGGATGAGTCTCTTTGTGACGTTTGGCTCTGCGTGGGGTCCACTTCCACCAAATTTCCGGCCCACAAAATTGTTCTTGCTGCTGCATCTCCTTATTTTAGGTAAAGATGAAGTTTGCAAAATGCAATTATTGATTATTCCACTTGCATAAAGTTTGAAAGAATTGATTGGATTTTTGACGGCACTTTGAAATCTTTCTCATCACAGGAAAATGTTCAGCTGTGGGCTTCGGGAAGCACAAAATGGGGAAGTGAACTTTCACGATATCCAAGCGGAAGTATTAGAATCAGTGATAAATTTTGTATACACAGGGAAAGTTCAGGTTAGTAATGGGATAATTTACATTTCAATACTACGACTATATGAACCATCGAATTATCATTAACTTTAATCTTTCTTTGGCTGCAGATTGACGAAGGAATTGTAGACGGCCTTCTAGACGCAGCGGATTTGCTACAATTGCCATCCTTAAGAAATTTATGCTTATGGTGGTTGACAAATAACCTTAGTGCATCCTCCTGTCTTGGAATCTTTGTGTTAGCTCAGTTGAGATCCCATTTAGATCTAGCTGAAAAAGCAAAAGACTATGCCATTTCCCACTTTGGGGAAGTAATGGACGAGGAAGAATTTCTCCATCTGGCTTCAGAGCACTTGAATGTGTTTCTGGAATCACCTTATCTAGCATGTGATGACGACGGGCAACTACTGAAGGTTAGTTAAAACTTTCCTGGATCTACAAAGTATACCTGCTTTAAAAAAGAGGATACTTTACACTACGTATGACTTTTTACCTTTTTAGGGACTTTTGGAGTGGACTAATTTTGATAAGGAAAAACGAAAATCATCCCTAAAGTCTTTCTTAGAAAAAATAAATCTTGAAGAGATTCCTCCCCAAGTATTGATTGAGGTCATCCAACATCCGGTCGTTTGCGGGGATTTGTTTCTTGAAAGCCCGGTTCGTGATGCGCTCACTAATGTGCTCTCGAAAAAGTTTGATAACATACAGGAGGATGAAAATTCAACTCTGCCAAGTGGACCATTACGCTGCTACCATTCTCAAGATGTGAGTCATTTATTTATCCGTAGTTGCTAATCCTCATAAAAATATTAGTGTGGCTGATCTTAAAAATATATAAACATACTATCGAATTCAGGTTATATTTGCCATCGGTGGAGAGTCCCAAGGTCAGAGCCTAAGCAACGTGGAGTGTTTTATGATGGGCTATGACGGGTGGAAATGCAGCATTCCAGTTCCTGCAACTTCTAAAAAAGACTATGCTGAGATGGCGGTAATCCCAACGATGAAGCAATGTCGATATTATGCAGCGGTGGCCACGCAAGACTACAGTATTTATATTATTGGAGGGCAGGATTGTGGGTTTGGGCTAAATATTGTGGAGAAATACGATGTTCTGCGAAATCGATGGGAAAGTCTGAGTCCACTTCCAATATCCGTTCATGGATGCGGTGCGGCCTTTGTCAATTCTAGGCTTTATCTAGTTGGAGGAAGGAGTTCCAAGCAAAATGAGAAGCGAGTGTGGGTAAGTAATGAAAACCATACCGCAGTATTAATGACATTTGTTATATATTTATAAAAGTTGGAAATGTTTATCAAGATCAGTTTGTTGAAATCTATAAATGACAAGAAAGGCCAATGTTCTAAGAAGCTATTTTTTTCTTCAACAGATTTACGATGAAAAATCAGACTGTTGGAATGAGACTGGCTCGATGAGATATCACAGAGCACATATAGCTGTGGCAGGCTTCAACGGGGAACTTTATGCAATTGGTGGAATTGGTAAGCGCATAACATCGTTATTAGTTTATGGCCGATGCCAGCATATTCTTAGTACTTAGTTGTAATATTCTTGTAATAAAACTATTTAATATTTTCAGGTGGTTTAAAGGAGAGCGATGATGGTTTTCTTTCGACCGTAGAGAAACTTGATACTCTAACAAATACGTGGTCCGTAATTGCTCCAATGCACGAGGAGCGAGCTTTTCATAGCGCGTCTTCCATCGACTGCAATGTTTACAGTTTAGGCGGTTGCAATGGAAAGATTTGGTTAAGAACTGTGGAGCGGTGAGAATTTTTTTTATACTAGGACAGTTTCCCTATATATATTGTGCATTGCATGAAAATCTGATTTATTTTTTTTCTATGCAGTTTTGACACAATGTGTGGGCAATGGTCCAAAGTTAGCAGCATGAGTATTCCAAGAAGCAGCTTTGGGGTCACAACGGTATGATTAATGAATGACTATTGCTAATATTCCGTTAATAGCTATACCCAATCTGAAAACGTTGACTTTCTTGATACAATGCATTTTTTCTTTCAGCAGACTAACGGTAGAATATATTGTGTTGGAGGCTATGACGGAGTTCATTTTCTGAACACGGTAGAGAAGTACAATCCTAGAACTGATAGGTGAAGTTTCAAATTCTAATGTGAAGACTTTTGTAATACCGGGCTACCTGAGATTAAATATAATTATTTTGTATATTTAAAAAATTTCAGATGGCACTGCGTACATGCAATGCAAATCGATCGTTACGGTCTCGCAGTGGCAACCGTCAACATTCCACTCAAGTCTCATTTATCAACAGCCGACTTCTCTTGACCGCAATTATTCTGGGAATTTGGTGCTCACGTTGAGGAGATTTTCTCACCCGTTTCCGAAACACCGCCTTCCTTTCCATCATGGGATGGGACTCCCCAGGCGAATCCAACAGAGGACAACCCTTGTAACGATGAGAAGCCTCGCTCTTCATCCTCCGTCAATGGTAACTGTCAGAGAAGGGACGTCGCTGTGGGTCCTTCTCCCTCGTTAATTAGAGGCCATAAACGATCCAAACGCACGAATAGATTAATTAAGTACATGATTTACCTTAGTTGCGTCCATGATCCGAGATACATCTAAAAGTTATTGATGGATGACGATGACATCAAAACACACTTGATTATAGCTAACCTGCGCATGTGTCATTTCAATATCCCAACAACAAAAGACCTTGCAGGAAAAGCATCATCATTCTTGTGGTAGATCAAATGGCGAAAATCGAGATACATTATTTATTCGCGACAGAAAACATAAACAAGGTACCATCAGTGTTTCTCCTAAAGCAAATATAATCCGATCGCATTTAACTTCGTAATGATAGTAGGGACAAAGCATTCATTATAAACTACCGAAAAGATAGTCTTCTCCGTAAAAACTCTAATTGTAAACAACACTGCCAAAAAAAACTAACATTTTTTAGAAATAATTGACTAAAACATAATTGAATCGATATAAAATCTTCCCCCATTGTCCATCCCTCTGACTAATATACTACTCGATTTA
>JAQGAH010001029.1:0-19610 GCA_034696885.1 Lepidocyrtus paradoxus | reverse complement strand
TGACTATTTAAATAGATTACACTCATAACTACACACATTAAGAAAAAATACGTACCTATACGGGGAGTACCTTAGTTACTATGATAGAGTTAGAATAGCCGAGTAAAGATAGTTTTCATTCAAGTCACTTATACAAAGCAGCTTTAAATTTAAGCTTAATCATGCTTCACATTTCGAGGTTCACCAGTAGTAAGTAGCAAATAATACTAATACTGGAAAGGAGATACTTGGTGTAAATGGACGTGGAAGGTGATGTAATCTTATATCCTAAATAATAGGGATTCTAATTTTTTCCTGTTTTCTACAGATCTTCAAGCGATATTCCCAAGATCGAGCAATTCCCTGGTATCTTGTGGAACGAGCCAGGCTGCTGGGAGTAGCAGTTCTACTGAAAGTCCAGCAACTTCGTCGGCATCATGGGATCTACAAAGTACAGCGAGCTCACAGTAAGTTTTTTTTGCAGAATAATAAGAGCTTCAGTGAAATAACTGAAGTTGGATAAATTGTGAGGAACTAATATGGAACAATGCTTTTCAATTCAGTTTACAGCTTAATGATGGTTACAAGAGCGTATCGAGTGTCACGTCCGGTGCTAGTTCTTACATGGGTAGGTCACCCAATGACGTTGCCGGAGCTGTAAGTGAATTTATATCTTGAAGATAAAGACTCTTCATATTTGTCGTGGGTGGTTGTTTTGTGGGAATGAAAATTAATACTGTTCTTTCTTTGAAAAAAAATATAATAGGTTCGTTCTTCATCGCCAGCTTTGCCACCGGCGCCCACGGGTGGAATTATATCCAAATCCCCATCACTTGAAGGATCTCAGTTTGATAAGCCTACTGGACGGCGTGCTGGTGATCGAAAGAAGAAGTCATCCAAAAATGTTGTTAGTTTTTATCATTTGCATTCACCCTATATGATCAATATGTGGAAGGAATAATGTAGTAATGTGTATGATTTTTCTGTTCTTTTTTAGCTTCGTGAAACGCTCATCAATCCTGCGGACATGCCCGGTTATAAAGGTCAAGAGAAAGACATCGATAAATTGCTAGAGTTCGTGGAAGGAAATCAGACTAAGGTATTAATTTAGAACAGTTTAAATTTGTTGTAGTTAAATTGGCATGTTTCACATAAGATTCAAGCTATGCGTATAATTTTGTAATTCATTCTCGCTCTTATAGACAAAAAAGCCGCAGAAGGAGAAGAAGCGAGATCCAAAACCTAAGGGTAATGAAAAGCAAGTTCTTTCTAAAGCTGCTTCATTGGATGAAAACAGCTTGGGGTATGGTTCCAAGAAAGGGGATGACAGCATGTCACGAAACCGCAACAGCAAAGACATTGAAAAGAAAAACTCGACCAACATTACAAAATCAGCCACTGCTATTTGTTCCGTAGACATCGCAGATTCAAATACTAAAATAGATAGTGAGCCAGGGACTGCCCAAGAGTCAACTTTGCCAAAGAGTAACAATCCTGTTACCCCTCCTCTAGTGAATGGTTCTCCACCCGCACCTGTTGCATCAAAGAGTATTGCAGCAAAGGCTACATTACCCAGCTCTGAAAAGCCTTCTGGGTTGCCGAAAAGTCAAACTGTTACCGGAAAAACTGAGAAGTCTCAAAGTCCCGAAGTTGTTTCGAATCTAAAGTCTGAATCGCAGGACAGCAGCGAACCAAAAGGTAATGTGTCCACACCAATCAAAACTGAGGAAGACAAACTTTCCAAACCAGACGAATCTGATGGTCCATACGTGCTAGTTCAATCTAAGAAGAAGCGAGAAAAGAAGAAGCAGCAACGCGAGTCAGGTTAGCTATGCAATTTTGGTCAAGTTCCCTAGTTTTCTGTTTCAGGAATATTTTGCTACTAACTAACTAGTAACTACTCTTGCTAATCCAAACCAACTTTGTTTACTTTTACTACAGAAAACTTTGCTCGTTCCCATGGGGACCAGGCGCAAAGGGGAGGGGGCCGTGGGCGTAGAAGTAACACTGAGCGAAGGAAGTCTGTTGGGTCTGTACCTGGATCGGAAAATGAAGGTTCTGATGATGACGATTCTGTTAGATCTCTGCCAGCCGGTGAATGCACCCCAAGAGAGCGAATTCCGAAACCGTGCTCGTCAAGCGGAGGAACACCACAGGTACAGACTTGAATATGCATGAGCATTGGCTCGATTTGAGAGAAAGAGTAGTAAATCAAGTTATATAATATGGTAATAATGTGATTTGGTTTAGACTTCATATGCGGATATAGCCAGGATGAGCAGGGACGAGACTGGAAAAACTCCCAATAGCTCACCGATCTCCCTATTGCCAACTACTTCTAAATCGCCATCTGCTGCAAAATCGCCAATTGCTGCTAAATCGCCAATATCTACTACCGTTAAGTCTCCTTCGACTCCTGTAGCTGTCACTTCTGATTCAAACTTTCCGGCTCTAAGTCCACAAAATACTATTGAAAAGACTGCCCCCGTAGGTGCAGCTGTATGGCCATGTAGGCAGCGGCAGGATCAGGACCCTATGTCAAAGGAAAAATCGCCTATGAATTCCAAGTCTGATGATAAACCTAAGGAAGAGGCATCTCCAATGGCATCCTCTCCTCAACTGAATTCAGCTAATTCAATTCCACCCAAGTGTTCAACAAAATTGTTATTCGAGACTTGCTTGCAAGATAAAACTTCAGTTGAGAAGACATCACTTAAAGACATGTCCCTTACGAGTACATTATCTGAAAGCTCATCCATTGAACCTGAACAAGTGAAGGAACCAGTTCAAACCAATTGTAAAAGCACTGCTCCACCAATCAGTAGTTGTGTTGACAATGAACACTCCTCGATTGTCGCAACTGGCGCAAAAAGTCTGGGAAACCGGAAATCTGAGGATAAAAAGTCGAAGGAAAAATCAATCAATGTAAGTATCGGATCAGGAACATACAAAGTTGCAAATATTTAGCATTTTGATACTAGATGCTGGGAAATAGCAATTTATAAAATCTGTAATTTAATTGAACTATACTTGTCTTTTTGCAGCTGTGTGAAGAGGTGTTGGCCAAGTCAAATTCTTATAAAGCGACTGAAAACGGAGACTCTGCAATTCATTCAACCGAGCCCGTTGTGTTTTGTGGAGGAAAATTTGATGGTTCGAGTCTGCCTGTTGGTCAAAAGATTGGCTTTGAGTTTGGATTCGGTGTTATTGAGGCATTGAATGACAGCAGTGGACTCACGGTAAGTTCAATTTCAGCTTGATTCAATCCTAACTACAAAAATGGTTTTAGTTGAAATTGAAATAATAAATGCAAAAAAATATTCCCTTTCCAGGAACCTACATCAGCAGAGCCTTCTTCAACAGATTTTCCGCCAATTTTGGCAGTATCTGTGAGTGGAACAAAGGAAAAACCAGAACAAATCAGATCTCAGGACCGTGCGGCTAACAAACCTGAAAATAAGATGGAAAGCCAAATCGCAAAGAATGATCAAGTACCAAGATCTGTTGAAAAACAATCGAACAAAACTGGCCCTATTAAGACAAATGTTAGTTTGTATTATATTTATTCATGCAGTTATTAATTACAGATTATAATCGAGCATGTGTTCAAATTGTATCTTAAACTTTACTAAAAAAAATTCTTATTATTTTATTAGGTATTCCAGGCATCCGACAGCAGTTCAGTAGATCACGGGGCCTCCGGTGACTACATAAGACAAGCACCACCAAAAACAACTCATCAGCAAGCAGTTAGTGACAGTAAGACTGCACCACCATCCATTGTTGAGACCCCGCTACCACCTCAATCTGCCGTACCTTGTGTGAGTAACATGGAAAAGCCGGCAGAACCTACCACCGCCACCAAAGTTGATAACCACGATGATAAGAAACCTGCAGATGCTGGCATTGCTCAAATATACATGCCTCCAAACCAAACCGCGGTTCCTGATTCTGTTCGCCAGGCATTGGACTTCATGAATAATTGTGAGTTTTTACTTACATTACTTTTTACATATTGAAACAGGCTCTACTAGCACTTTTTAACTAGGGATTGAAATTAATTTGATCATTTTCTTTTTCTTTACAATTTAGATGCCGATCGATTAACCAACTTGTCAAAGGAGGGCAAGGTCTCCTACTACCGCATTGTTTAAAAAAAAAAGTCTGAGATCCTTATTATAAATTCTTTGTTATTACTGTATTGTATGTCGCGCTGTTAGTACGTTTACATGATATATCTTTTAAAAAAAAGCAATTAATGATTATTGTAAATTCTCACCATGGGTGCTCGACTTTAGGCTAAAGTCAAATTAGGAAGCAATCGATTAAAAAAGGGTCTAATTCTAACTGAAGAAGCTTTTGTTGTTGTTGTTTTTTTTTAAATTAAATGAATAGATTCACCGGTAGTTACAGTTTTTGTTTTAATTACAGTATGTCGCCAAATGTTTACTATATATCTTCTGTCGTTGCTTGCTTGTATAAATATCTACATATATTATTATTTTAGTTTGGTAGAGTGTAAAAGAAAAAAGTTGTGTTGCCTCGTTTCGTTCTAGTTTGAGAAAATCAATTTGCAAACGGTATCAACACGAAATAACAAGTTATACAAAGTAATAATGCGCTGCGCTAACCACCAGAGTTCATCTCTACTGAGGTGGGTATCGACAAGCGCTTACGCAGGAGAGTATAGAATGAACACCAATCTTCGCCTTTACACTTTTGCTAAGGGTGATCCACACTAATGTTTAACCTAGAGGTATAGTGGAACTTAAACTGAAACACATTACACATTTCGTCAGTGATCATATTAATGTATGTAATAATGAGTAAATCACAGTCAACCATTGTATTTTATCTAAGTCACTCTGCAGAATAACTTTTCTAACTGAAAACACTAGGGGGGAAATTATAAAAGAAAAACCGCAAATACTAGTTATACTAAATTAGTATTAGGAGTAAACAGTGAATATATCATCTTAATTATATTGATGCTGATATCCACGTTTCCTATTCCACAAGGTTAAGTAAGAGTATAATCATTAGCAATCGCATTAATTTAAAACTGAACATGCTGTAATAGTCAAACTGGCGTAGACTAGACATTATTTACGAATAACTTTTATTATTGAAAAAAACAGGAAAAATATTATAAAAAACCAATATACTTATATATTTACAAGTAGATAACAATACTTATAATAATGGTTAATTGTACGGGAAACATATATACGATTACGTATATTGTGCGATACTATTTGCAGATTTTATTGATTGGACTGGAGACTTTATGTGCAGTCAATAGTTGCACGCTCGGATAATTATATAAACGTAATAGAACCATTGCTAAGGAATTTAAGAGAACAAGATAAGGAAACGAATGTTAAGTCTCAAAAAAAAATCATGAAAAAAAAAACAATTAATATTATTATTATATATTGTTACTATCTTAATACCAAAACGGCTGGAGTTTAAAGAGAACAAAAAGTTTCATAATTGGGTTCACGATTTTGTATGAATGAGCATTAATCTACATGATTCATACTAGATGTGAATTTACATGAGTTCTGAATAGGATTTTATGATAAATAATATAAATACTTAAAGCGTTTACACATCGCAATATTAACGATGAAGGTGGTCTTAAATGTTCGAGGTTCATTGATAATATATATATCTATATTAAAGAATTGCTATTTTGTATGCCTTCTTCTTACTTTATTATGGGCAGCGGTGTAAGGGAAAAAAATATTTAAAAAAAAAACGCTTTCGTAACTGCTGCTGTATGAGAGAGAGGCATATTTGTAAAACGACATAATAAGGGGAAAATGAATTGTTTGAATGTGGCGAGTGTGCGAGTACTTGATAAAGGAAAACTATTCGTTTAGATGTTATATTATGTACATTATCAAGGAAAACTCATTGCCAATCAGCGCAATAAATGTTAAGATTGATTTCATATGAATGTTGCTGTAGATCGGTAATACGTGAATTACTGCAGAAATAATTCCTGACAAATACATGTCGTTGAAAAGAATGGAAAAATAAATAACTGTTGAAATGCAAATGAGCTGCTGGATTCCCTTTGGCTTTACTTGAAAGCATTCTTCATCTGTCCATTGATCATTGCTTCCTAGAAGGCAGCTGAAGTACCTTAAACACTGTGCTTCATTTTTACTCAAAAAATTATTCATGGATCCGACCCATTTAGAGTATGTAGACTCTCATGAAACGAGTGAAGCGAGAAGAGTCGAGAAGACTAATGAACAATGAAAAGGAAGCGTAATGGAGGTCTTGCTTATCTTTGAGAGGAGTTAGTTTGTGCTGGGTACTCATCATTGCAACTTCTGCTCTCTTCTTCCAGTAGCTATACATTATATATATATTGTATAAAGCGGAATATTTTTTAAAGATACTTCCACCATTTTTAAAATTTTTCAACTCTAATTAATCTCTCAGTCTGAGTGACGATCCACTTTAGTCAGTCAACATGTCGCCGAACCTACCGTCTGATGGAAAGGTGTCCGCTGTGAACGGGGAAACTGTGGAGAAGCCAAGAAAGAGAAGGCTTGGTAAGTTAACTAGCATAGTTTTATTATTAAAAAATTAAAAGTACTGATGTGACATAAAAGTCGTATTGACAAGTTTTACACTCAGCTCATGAAACTTATTATTATTATTATTAAGAGGATGATGACGATGAAGAAAGGGATATTGTTGACTTGGATGATGGGCTTCCCACCCCACGCCGAGGTCGGAAAGAAGGGCGAAGAGTTTCAGGAGTCTACCGTGAGATTAGATCCTTGATCAGTATTGGGAAAAGTGCTGAAGCCATGAATCTCGTTTTCAGCCGAATGTCAACAAAGGATGTGCTGGCAGCCGGATGTGTTTCCACAATGTGGCTTACAGTGGCATTTCACGTCTTTCGAAAGCGCCTTCAAAATTCCCCGTTTGTACGTCTATGCCAAAGCGAGGTAAGAATTAAAGCTTTCGCATCATTCATAGTTTCTCATTAAATAGCTTTGTTTAATAGCGGGAATAATTAGTAATTAGTATGAGCAGTTTCATAGCAAGTATTTGTGGATGAACTGGGAGTTACACTTCCATGACGAGCTCCTTGCTTTCAACATTCGCGATGGGGAAGGACGAATGGAGGTCGAAGAAGTCGCTCAAATTCCTGAAGAAGGGAACTCCAGTATCCAAGCTATAATTTCCGTTGGTAACCGCGCCGCCTATTCTCAGTTCACTGATGGTAAGTGTCCCCTTAAAACTATTTGCATGTTTTGCTTCTCAGGTTCGTGTATCCAGTTAGTTGTTGACTGCTTGTCAAGGAAAATATAATGTTAATTTTTTATATGTTTTGCAGCGGATGCAAAGCTGCCTTTCCGTCAGGACCATATTTTTGCCATTTGCCAGGATGCTATCACAACATGCTCCAAATTATGTTGTGTGGGTACGATTGACAATAGATTTGGCTTTGGCTCAACGATAATTGAGAGCCTTTTCATCCCAAAGTCGGATCACTTCACTGTGAAGGGATTTGGGCTCGAGCTGTCCAAGGAAGCCTGGACAGTAAGTCAAATAATTTATGCAGAATATGCAAAAAATTGAATAAATTGTCTTTTGGTTAAAGCTAGAACATATTTTTACATTATTCTACTTTGTTTTTACTTATTAGACTGCCGATGTCCAAGGAAAGGTCATGTTATATGAAGAAGAGCTTGGGGATAATCAGCAATTGAAGGCCCTCCTTTTGATCAAATATTCGGAGACAGACCAAATTCGTAGTTTTCTTCAGCAATTTACTAGTCTGTATAGGTAAGGACTCATTTTTAGCTTCAAGTCATTCTGCAACAGTATGATGTGTCATACATGCTATCTTTTCAGCTCTTCCGACCTGCTTGTGGGAGATGCCGAGGAAATTGGTTGCAATAGGATCGGAGTAAGAGATTACCCGTCGGTATGTTGTTGTGTAAAATAAATAGACAATTTAATTTAATTAATTAAAGCACTCTAATAGAAAATTACTTTGAATTTTATTTACTTACCTAACTAGGCAGTTGGATTGGTATTTTATGCTGGCCCGGGAGCAACCGTTGCAGTTTTTACAGTGGATTTTCTCAAACCCGACTCCGGAGCTATACTAGCAAAGGCGAGCTATAATTTTTTTAATAAAGCAATTTGATTACCAATTAAATTTTTAGTATAAAGTCATTTAAATTTCGTTTTACTTGTGAGTAGATGAAGGCTCAAGTCGAGGCCGCAAAACACAGCTTTGCTTTCATCTTCTCCCATGACCATGGAGGCTTGGTTGAGCCCAAGGATGCTGACGCCAATGAGAGTGATGAGAGTGGCGACTGGTCATCCGCTAGCAGGCCGGGAGTCCCAATTGACCAAATTCTGTTGGATATTTCCAGCTGGCTACCAGGCATACCCCTGGTTGGCATCAAGTCTATGTTTCCTGTTGAAGCCAAAAATGCAAGTGATAATTCAAACGTTGATGGAAAGGATTCCCAAGCTTTTGGATTTGTTTTAGTTAGCTATAATTAGCTTCAAGCCAACATTATACCTTTGGTATTTTAACCTAGCTGAGATATTTCTTCAGCAGCTAAATGTAACCATTTGAATAAGTTTTAAACCCTTTCCTTGGTAGAAATCATATGGCGTGAGTTGGTATTTTAATGTGCTCATGACATGTTTTTAAATCGGTCTTAACTAAATACTTTTAAATGCAAACTTCAATCTTCGTAAACTAAGAGTAACATTTAACAGTAAAAATTCAAAGTGATTAGTAAGTAATAAGTTTCATTTGAAGTTGTACCTACTTCTTCCAGTAATTTTAATTTTTAATCATTTCCGATGATGATAATAAATTGATACATTTGTAAACTAAAGCAAAAATTAACTTTTGACTTGAATTGGACTTTGCTTAATAGATAATTATTGCCATGGTTTGCAAACTTTTTAGCAGTCGCATTATTGGCATACTCGTCTCATCAACCTATACATATTTATCATATATCATTCATGAAAAAAATCGTTCAAAACTTTCATCAAACCTGTTTTCTATTTTTTTTTGCAAAAATAATGTATGTCATTTTGAGAAAACTGTGCATCGACACATATGCTCCATTTCACTTTCATTCAAGTCCTAAAATTTGCAACGCGTTGAATTGAAACCTTTCATGAAAGTCAGTACAACACAGTCTTACTATAATGCACCCTGTCAGTTGATTAAAAATTAGTCATGCAGTGCTGTGAAAATGCTAAATTCTCATGTTTAATTGCTATTTAAGGAATAAGACGGAAAACCACGCTGTTCAAAAGAAAAGGCGTTCTTTGAGATCCTTTTTATGCATCAGCATAATTATCCCTTCAGCTTTGTTCAAGTCACGTATGCCTGCATACACCGCTCATAGTGCGCTTTACAAACTAATTGACAAGAAAAACAACAAACATTTTTAGCAAACAATTAGAACAACACTGTCCATTTCATGTATTACATTTTTTAAACCATTTCATGCAAGAACACATGTACGTTGATGGATTCCGGCTTACTATTCATGTATGATGACTGTTAGAAATCGTGAAAGGGATCAAAACCATTTGGACTGACAGAATTAAAAGGAATACAACTTGCAATGTTTACAGGTATCATAGCTCGCGTCTGTCAGAAGCGTCTGCGCCTCCAACTAGTGCCAGTTTTTTATATCACTATCCAAATGTAATCATTCAGACCGTTTAAGTACTCTAATGAGGAATGTGAGCGTCACTCAACAACAGCATCTAAAAAAATGCTCAAAAAATAACTCATTTTTTAGCTCATTATCCAAATTTTCTCTATCCTTCCTCTTACCATTTCAGGACACGCCCCAATACCCCTGTAAGAGAGGAGGCACTTGACCTATCCTTCGCTATTCTGCCTTTTCAGGTGTCGTAAGAAGAAACTTTTAAATCTACAATGGTATACCAGCGGCAATATGTTAATTTAAAGAGCAATTAAGACAATCAGTCTTGTTCAGGATTTTACGGGCATTTACTTTTCATGGGAATTTTTATGTCGTCAGCACTTTTTCAGAATAAAGAATGTGTATCGGTTAGACCGCGAGCAAATAGAAACTTTTTTTTTGCTTCTGCTATTAATAGTTTTAGCGATGATAGCTGTAATAAATGTGCATTGTGGATTAGTGAAAAGACCGAAATCTTAAAGGCAATTCTTGAATTAACCAAATCTAAAGTGTATTTATGTTTGGAATGAAATCGAAAACAACGACATTACACAACAATTTCATGGTCTTGTTAAATCTTACGGAATCTGTGGTCATACTGCTCATGGGCATTTTGTCTGAATGATCATTGATCACCCAAACATCATTAACGGTAAGGACATGTTGGTTTAAGACCACAACAATCTTTTACAACAACACCATCATAAAAACCGATCAAATGTAATTTTAAATGGGAAATTTGCATTGTTTTCTGCTCACCCTCGGATTCTCAATTTTTCAATATAAAAAAAAAACACATTTTTTATGCATGAGTTTATGTTATTTATATTGTTAAGTCAGTTTTTTGCTACTATCAGAGGTTACTTATGATTTGAACTAAATTTTTATCAGCTCCACTCTATCCAATGGAATATTGTCTTACATTTCGCACATGTGCATAATATGAAATAACCCATTCTAAAATACTTTGCCATTAAAATTCGAGCACAAAAGGGCTACATTGCTATAAAAACCAGAGCTTGACCTTGTTCCCCGATCACAAACGCCACGCTTAAGCACAAAGGATGATCAATGATCATGGAAGCTTATTTTTAATCTTTTGATTTTTTCAGCTGCTAAAGTGGCCTAAACCGATTATAATGATCCTATCATATGCAATGGTCATTTGCCATACAAAAGGCATATGTTTCAAGCGTTAGTTAACTGGCCTTTACTACATTCCATTCTGTTTACGTCTTTCAGCAGAAAGTCTGAGTGGAATAACTTGACATTTAAATAGATCTTGTGAGCTTTTTATGAGCTTATGAGGTTTGTGAATGACAAGTGAAGTTTATTAAGCTCTTTTGAGATTTATGTTTGCTCCCTCCACCGACCAAGTACGCTTCAAGTTGAAGCTTACGAGCTGTAGCTATAAAACTGAAAGTATTTTTGTTTGGCATTTTGCATAGCATGCAGTAAATATTGCGAATTGGCAAAATTCTTGCTAAATTGATATAAGATAATAGCGATGATGCAAATCTAGATATGAAACATGATTCGACCATGTTCATTTATCCAAACTTCAAAACTACGCATATTAATGGGATCCATAATGAAAATAATAGCGCATTTATCTGCCTTTATTTAACTCTATCACCATTTCCAGGAGAATCACTTATCCCGTGGTCACTACCAACAGGCAGACTTTGATAAATCCAAGGATTTCACCAATAATGCTCATTAGGTGAAGTAGTTTTTTAACAGCAACGATAGCCTGAGTCAGCAATGTTAATTAAGACCTGAATCATGAATGATCAGGATGTTTACAAAGTTGACAGCCATTCCAGCAATGTTCTATGTTGGAGCGTTATTTTCATCGTTTTTTTTTGTAAATTAATACACAACTTTTACTTTTATGCTTATGCAGTATAGCCCAACGTTCCTTGTATAAATATTTACAAACAAGTCTTGCCTTTAGCGTTCATGCATTCTACCGTAGGTTTATGCTTAAGTGAATTATTCAAAATATGATCGGTTTTATTATTGCTGAAACTAGAATTGTGCATATCGCACAACATGTGCAAATATATCCTTCCATTTATAACCATATCATTATCGCTCATGAAATTTATCAAATGTCTGAACAGAACTATTCAAAATGCCCGAAACCAATCCACTTTAATTGCTCCCTGACATGAACAACCTCAAACTAGTTTTTTTTTTCGTTTGTGAATCTAATTAAATAATTAAAATGTGATAATATACGCTATTATAGATATTTATGACACCAATGCCTGACCCGCACCTCGATCTACATATGTAGCTTCCCATGAACTCTGACGTATTTAAATATTTATCAAAATATAATGCAGCCTCATCCACATCCCATTATGCCCCAAAATCTCTCATTGCAACTATGTCAGTTTTGGATTATTTTAAATTTAGCCGTAAATCGATAATAAGAATCGTGTATGTTTATCCTCACAAGTCAATTTAAAATTTTGCAAACATGGGTTGCTATACATATTATTATTCAAATAGCTACTGTATAACTTTGTTTGGAGATCGCACCCCGTCCATGACATTTGACCTAGTAGCCACGTTTTTCTGGCCTTCCTCAACATGATCTTCAGAAAGGAAGTTTTGTTCCTGTTCATCTGAATAGCAAAAGAGGAAAAATGATAGTTGAAATTTGTTATGTATTTGCAAATTTTGTATACTTGTATTGGCGATTGGTCTGTGAATGAAATTGCATTATTAAGTTGCATGTAATGGCTTGTTTTTCGTAATGAACAGGATCTATGTATTTGGTGTTCACATTGTATTGGAGTTTAGTGGGCGGAGCTGTATTCCTAGTTTAGTTCTGTAGCATATCATCAAAAGGTATCTCAAATGAATTAGAACGGTTCCCACGCTAGCACCAGCTAAAATGAATTGGATTCCGGTGAACCCACCAGCAAACAATTTTGTACTTTGGACTGATCATCAGAGTTGGAAAGAAGATATTAAGATATTATATTTTTTTTAGCGTAGATCACAGATGAGATGACAAGATGGTCAGTAATTTTAGGAGGTGAAAAAATTGAGATGAACCCTGACTTTTGTGCTGACTAAATTTAATTTAATATAAAGATGACAAAATGATTTATAATTATTTGAAGATGAAAGATGAGATGAAAAAAAAATCGTAGATGGTCACCTCTAGAGCTGGCCCTCTCAACCTCATCTTTTCCCCATCTCTGCTGACCATCCACAGAAGGGCTATCTCAATTACACAACATAGTTCACTACAATCTTGAGCAACTAACATGCATAATGCATCAGACTAGATTAAAGGCTTTCATAAGCTAGCCAGAGTCATCCCCAAATACATAATACAAAAATGATGTTTTTTTTTTCTCACAAGACAGGATGCATAGTCCTCTGCACTAAAGTGATTGCTGATAGTCAAGAAGTTTATCGAAAGTAGCAAAAATCCCTCTTAGTTTAATGGACTACTATTTGTACTCTTTTTTTAGGCTACTCCTCGTCGTCTCCCTCCTGTAGCTTGAGATACTAGCGTCCAAAGGAGAGCCTATGATAATGATACTATAGACAAGTCACTAATAACCAGTATCAGAATGACCAAGCGTGTTCACAATATTTATCCACAATAATCCCCCATTCCCAATTTCCTTTACATTTGCTATTAAATTATTTATCACGAATCTTTGGCTCATTCTGCATGCAATATTTTCGTATTTTCATCCCAACACATGTTGCCTTTTTTTAGCGTTTTGTTCCTATTTTTGGCATATAGTTTTTTTTCTCTATCCAACCCTTTCATTTCATCTAAATAGTCAAATCCCTTCATATACGCGACTAGTATATAACTCACGTGTCTAGGGAGTCCAATGGTTCAGTGTCCGTTTTGGCTTCATGGTGGAACCAAGACTGTGGCGTGATCTGAGATTGTTGTCAAACTGAAAGTGTGGCTCTGGCCGCGTGCTACTATTTATATTACGATCGTCATCATTGCTGATGGTAAAAAAAAGTTTTTGTGTTGGTGAAGTTGTTTTTGAGTAGTTTTTGGAACTTGAATAATGTCAGGATATACATTAAGCACAATTTTTAGCCCAAAGTTCCACCCCCTTTCGGTCAGCCACTGATAATAAAAAACCGTTGGAGAGTTTTTGGATGGGAAAATATGCATCGGGATCATTAAGGTTAGTGTATAACTTAAAATGTATCAAATATGAAGCGTGCGTTTGTCGCTCTAGCGTAGTTAGTAAAGTATGGATCAATCAAGTTGGAAGAAACCAATGGGAGGCATAGGCGTAGGGAGTTGTTTTGTGGAGTTTGGAGTTCCTCAGAATGGAATCTGTTATTGCTCCTTTTTCCAGCCTGATAAATACTGGAGGGGAAGCATGTAAAGGAATGATTAGACAATGGGCATCATAAAACGGAAGACGGAACGTTATATCATAATAATCCTGTCAACTCTGGGCTATCATTTCATTCGCGAAAATTGTGGGATGTTGCACTTATATGGGGAGGCTTGGGATTTGGGGGAAGTTTCGTGTCTCATGGTTTCATGCTTGGGTGAATCAACAACAAAACGTTTAGAATTTGAGGGAGTTCATACAACATACATACATAAGCACATTTTATAGTTCTACATGAGTTGAGCTACTTCTTAAATGGCTGATAAGCTCGTAAATGCTTGCAATTCATGGAAAATAGATTTGTAAATAGTATTAGGAATTAATTGCAAATAGTTGTATCATGGTTATAATTACATAACTGGTTAAATTTAATTGTTTTTTTAACTGATGTGGCGAGGAACCTGAACATAGGAAGCATATCTTAACAGAAAACGGACACGACGTTATCATTGACATCATGTTTACATTGTTGTAATAGTTAACAGTCCAACTTAAATGTTCCCCAGAATGGTTGGAAGTATAACATAGCTTACAGTTTGAGCCCTGGAATCGAAGATAGAAAACATGCCACTATCGAATTTGGAACGCATTCCCCCACACACGAGAATATTTCTGTGTTAGATTACCGTACAAAGTTCATCCTTAAAAAGCTAACATAGCCAAAGAGGATCTTTTATACCCATTTCCTATATGATCCTATTCATAAGCCAGTCGACGAGTCCAACTCCAACATCACTTTTCTATTATTCCCCAACATTTTCTCCCGGCCTGTCCTTTATCCAACTCGAAAGCAATGTAACAATTTTTTCTCTCCTCTCCAAACTTGGCATGCATATAAAACTGGCTTTTATTAGACAAGGCATTGGATTTGGCTTAGGTGAAAAGAGTCGAGATCTTTTAGGCAGACTTCATGTACCTTAGAAAAATATATCTATGATGGGGAAAGTTTTTGGCACCAATTTTTTTATCATTGACGGGTGATGATTCTCAGGAAATCATGGCTTCCTTTCTTCACCCGTCAAACTTTGTTGGCCTCATTGTCAACATTTATGTTCCAGTAGGGTCACTGGGCAAAGGGAAGCATAACCGTGGGCTCTGACACTAAACCAGCGAGAGAGTGACTAGGTACGATAACAATAATAACAATGCGTGTGCTTTCTTTTGACAAGGAGAGCAGCTCATGTATGTTGGACTAGAGTGAATGTCGATTTCTACGCTTATATTGTACCAGAAACAAGTTTAGAAAGACGGGGCAAGGTGAGAAATCCCATGAAGTTCCTTTCCTCCACATATATTTCCCTCATGGGTTTCCTCCTGGTTCCACTGCTCACTCAATTGCATTAGTAATTGTACGAAGTAAATAGTGGCTATATAAAAATCTTGTTTTCGTCATGAGCTTCTACACTTTCCAACCATCATATGTACATGTATTTCTATAAAGCTTTCTTGTTCATTTTTCTAAAGAAAAAAAAACAGCTACATCAGAATATTCTTTTCCCTTTTCTCTTGTTGTGTTTGGCAAGTTATGTATCGGCCATAATAATGGATGACAACTGGGACTCACTTTTTTCTCTTCATGTGCCATTTGCTCCTAAGGCAGACTTCCGTCTGACTAAAGTTTGGTCTAACAGCGTTGCTCCAGCATAACTCCGTCATCATCATTGCTTTCTTTAGAAAAATACGGGAAACCTGAGGAAGTGCAACTGTGATGGTATCAGTAGTAGAGGAGTGAAGTCTACACAAGACGAGCTAGTGAATAGATCAAGGCATTGACGGAAACCCCACATTATTGTGTGCATGCAGTAGTCTCCCTTGTTAGCTTGGAATCAGTCAAGTGGAAAGCTGAAAGTTGAGTTCTAATACAATGCACACTTTTTTCTACTTTCCCGTACTCATTCCAATACCAGACATTACACAGTTTTTGGACAGTTATGGAGAGCAAACACTAGAATAACTGGGGAAGCACTTTCCTTCACTCCCGTCCTCAATTTACAAGTTTGTTCCTTTGGTTTCAGCATGTTTTTTGGTAAGAGTGAGGAAAAAATCGGAGAATTTTTCATTTACAGATATAATGCTTATGAACCTGCATGGAAGTGAATGGTTTAACTCAGCCTCGTGGCTCAATATATACACTTCCTTCCCATCAAATCCAATAGTTTACTGCTTCGATAAATTGTTAAACGCTCAAGTATTGAATAAATATGAGCTTTTTATTGTGGAACCACTAAAACTCCAGTAATTGCTTGTGGTAGGGGAAACTTGAGGAAGAAAATAAACTTTTCATGGAAAATAGTTACGCACTGCTGTACTTACACCTTTGTTGAAGTTGAAGACGTATAGGGAGCGTTCAAGTCAATACACTATCAATGTGATTCATACACGATTATGACTATATCAACCATCTAACTATCTAGATACATACATACAGGTAGAAAGCAGATCCTCCTCCTCCAATGGACGTAAATACTCTGGAGCTGCGTCATAAAACTTTAATGAAATTACTCATCGTCAGTAAAAACAAGTCCGTGAGTTATTTACTTTTCCCAGCGTAATTCAACACCTCCTGAATTATGTATGCAGACATTGTATGTTGTGGCTAGACTTTAGTCTTACATTTGAATTTTATTTCTGCCCATAAACCAACTTGGTTCTTAAAATCCCTTAGATTACTAGATGACATGGCATAGATCTGTCCTTCCGATGTGATCTTGATAAAGTGCACGAAAGGCGTTCGTGTTCTTTGGGAGTAAAATATTTCATTAAAATCCCCAGCCCATATCCATAACATGGGAAATGGGGAAGCTAAGCAGGGGTTTTGTGTGTCCAAGCCAGGTACAAAGTTCTACAGGGAACAATGCAATTCCTCGACAAAATGCCGAAACCCTGGGGAAAGCTGAGAACTTTCTGTGCAACTTTCTTCCGTTCTGTTTAATACTTGTATCATGGCCATAACAATTTATATTTGCACACATGAGAAGGTTGTCAGTTGTCACATTTACATTTATTTTGTTAACTCATGAAACCATAGCCGTGTACAGACTGCGTTTCCTTGCGTTATCTCGACTGCATTCTGCACAAATTTCTTCATTTTTTTTCCTCCAGTGACTCGACCTGGAAGGGCGACCTTTGTTTTATTACAGATTCCTGCTGGATGTTAAGGACATGAGCCAAGTATAATAAAGATTGCTCTATTTCCCGACTTGTTTGCTAGTTGGGTTTTCTTCCTTAACGCTTCAGGGACATGTGGGACTCAATGTATCAGACATGATCTGATGTCAGATTGAGGGTTTTTGTTTTTAAAAAAATATGAAGACTGAGGACGTGACAAAAGACTATATATAGTAATAATAGCACATAATCAGTAGCTGAATATAAGTGGGAGCACCACTTTCTTTGCCGTAGCCAAAAAACTAGGAAGACATTTAATGACAAGGTAAACAGCTTGAGAGCGAGCTGGACAAAAAAAAATGCTTTTATATTTTCTCCTAATCCCTTTTGTCATCACAGGAAAAACTTTTCAACTCATTCATTCCCCTCCTCATCGATTCATATACTTATTACGGGGAACAATCTCCAAAGCCCCTTTTTGTAGCTTGAGTACATATTTCACCAAAAAAAACCTAACACCTAACGTTATGGATGTTGTGCTATAACTTTTTAGAAATTGAGGGAGCTTATTTATCCGCAAAGAACTTCTAAAAAAACTAATTCTACAAACATTATGAAGGGTTTATGATTACGATGGTAATGAATAAGACACCCATTTCCCATCCCACCAAATTAAATAAAGATCCTTTCAACTTCCCTCAAACCATATACTGTTATAACTCCTCTTTGATAATCCCCAGCTGCTCATCTTCTAACAAAGCTAGCTGAGAAGACAAGTTAAGAAAGGGAAACCTGAATAGTAATTTTACAGAAAAAAAAATTGGTCTAACAACCCCAACCCGTATTAGGTGAGATAAGATATGATTGTGGAGAAAAAGTTCAAGAAGTGTAGAACTGATTTGAGCACAGTTCCAAGACAAAAATGAAGAATGAATACAGAGTCCCCCTTTTATGGATTTGCTAATATGAACTTCCTCACTAGGAAAAAAAAGTGAAACGTTTTTCCCAACAAAACTAGGTAGCTGTGCTATATCACCATATATGTCTTCAAGTTTTGCATAATATTATCCCCAGTTGTCTTATATAATATCTGGCAACCCACTTAACATGTATGTTTGATCGAAACCTCATCCGCTTTGTTTAAAGGGTAAAAAAATTTGTCGATGACTTACCGAAACGAGAAAGGAAATCCGAACCGCACATATCTTACAAGCCGAGTAGAGGAGTGAAAGGCTGAGAATACCACCAACCACCTATCTATAGCCATGCATGTCTTGACTAGAACATCAAATAAAATTCAATTAGGTACTTTTGGCTGCCTTTTTGCCCCTCAAAGCAATTTTCTTCTCCTTGTTGTGTGATCCTCCAGCTTTTTTTTGTACTTTCATCCAGTGTAAAAAAAATCCCACGGAATATGAAATAACCAGGAGAAGACAGCTTCCCCTCCTTCCTTTATGTTCCCTTTAAGCTGGGCTACGATTGAGGATCTGTTCTGAGCAAGCCTTTGAAAAGGGATAAAAAGGAATTCTCATAAGAAAACAAAATGAATTTGGAGAAAGTCCTGTTTGGATTTCCGGCAGGTCTACATTTTGATAAATGGGTGGTGGGTTCAGAGAAATGAATAAAAAAAAACTGATTTTGAGCGTAACGATCAGGCCTGTATTGTGGATTCTGGTTACCTAACTCAATTACATGATTCCAGTTTTGGCGGTGGGCCCAGCATCCGTTGGGGTATAATTTGAATCCAGAGTAATGAAAGTAGTGATGAGATATTATGCTCAGGAGGAAATCCATTGAACATTGTTATACCAAAGATTTTTCAACTTGTTGCATTCACAAATCTCTCAGCTTCACTTTCACAAGTTTTTTTTCACTATTTTCATCCCATGATTTGTACCAAAGTTCTCCATTCCCCACTTATGAATATAATGGCTATATTTATATTGCATTTCCTCCGCATCTTCTGAAAATTCTCAGTTCTCCTAAATTTTTATGGTCATGTTTACTTTATTTCTGCACAATGGAGACCATGTCAGAGTGAAAGTTTTTTTTCCCTTCCTGAAAGTATCCCCATGAATGGGGAACTTGTGCTGTTGGTACAATTTTTTTGCTGATGCATTCGCCATCCATTCCCTCAACAAAAGAAAATTGCACAGATCAGATCAAACATTGTAGAATGCTGCTCATTCATTGGTGAACAAGGGCCTCATTCTCATTACTCATGTCATTACATTATTGTGCTGTTCATGATGCTGATGACTAGGGAAGTCAAAATGCAACTTTAGCACCAAAACGCTACTCTCGTTTTTAACCCCTGATTACCATTTTCCTGTATTTTAAAAACATTTTTCATGTCAAAAGTTGCCATATTATGGCAACAACTTTTGCCACTTTC
>JAQGAH010001028.1:0-19714 GCA_034696885.1 Lepidocyrtus paradoxus | reverse complement strand
TCGGTGATAAAATTAGCTTACCCCAGATCATGGGGTCGGTAAGAAAATTAGCTTACCCCAGATCATGGGGTCGGTAATGAAAAATTAGTTTACTCCAGATTATGGGTTTGTGTGCTCGGCTCTAATGGTTCGAAGTTTATTTTTCATGTATATTGTAAAAATGTGTATGTAGGTGGAATAAGCAAATTATCCCAATCCTATCATGAAATTTTTGTTTGGAAGAACAAAAATGCAACAACGCGCTGGATGGCATATTACTTGATTGGTTTGGACCATTCTTGCAAGTCATCTTCGCATAAATTACTTACAATTCAAAAATCATGATTATGAAACAAAATTTGTTCTAAATTCTAAAAGGTTAAAAACTTAAACAGAAGAGTCCTACTTACTTCATATTCCTTAAAATGCATTAGGAATGTACATATATCTTCACATTGAAAGAAAACATGGAATAATTCTTTCATCATCAGGAGGAATCCACCATCTAAGCTTCCTCTGAAGGCCATGAAAAGACTAGACTTTGGTTTTTGGCTATCGTCCACTTTCTTTACTTATTGCGTATTGCAATCGACTGCGACAAACATTTTTCTTTCTTATTTGCCTGGTTTCTCTTCCTGTTTTTGTCCTCGGCATCAATTGAAAAAGGTGACAACAAGCGACAATAACAACAATATTTATTCTATGATTGCGAGCTGAAACCAAAAGGTAAATACTTATAATCTAAATACATCAAAGCTTCGCATTCATTAGAAAATCCCAACAGGAGATTATAGTATAAAACCTCCCCTGCCCTGCCACATTTTCATTTACATAATAAATGATTACTGTAAGCTTGAGGAGAATAATAGGATGTTACTATTTGATTGTATGTAAGTTTATTATGCTCCTTCTAGCTTCTGTCACTTCATAAAAGCGAAGCTACAGATTTATAATTGTTCCAGTTGTCCAAGCCAGGTCTGGTTATGGACACTGAGTAAGTTCCTTTTCCTCGCAAGGGGAAAAGCGAGCTATACTAAGTGTCCGTTCATTGGCCAGTGCAATATTTTATGACGTAAAAATTAATTGTATAGTAAATAGTGTTTCGTGAATTTTTTAGAAATTTTTATAATCCAAATTGACAAATGCACATCTAAATTGTATTGAATTTTTAAGTTTTCTTCTGTGGTTGACCGTTGGAGTCCGTTAGCAGTTCTGGGAGAACTATGCAATTGGAGAGTTGGAGACTACAATCTTTGATTCTTTAGGTGAGCCCGAATAACTTTGCATTCTATCCATATTCTGAAATAAGTAGATTTCTCAATATATGATAGAATGGAACCAAAAAGTATGATAAGGGCAGTATATCTCTTAAAGATTTTAATATTTACAACTTTATCAAACCATCGGAAGATATTTTTACGCTGAAGTGATCCTTATTACGTACATAGAACATAAATTGGGTCAGATCTTTTTTCACTCTTTCACTACAACTACAACTAATGTATTAAAAACCCTGAAACATGTGCTTTTTTGACAACTAATTGGTGACTCTTCAATTTAAATTTGCCTGATGGTTTGTCGTCGCCATTCCACAGGAACAACCTACATCCATCCAGTTGACATAGTCATGCTGCGTAGCAAATAAATAAAATAAAGATGATTGGTACGATTTGTATTGAATTGCTACATAATGTACGTTTCCAAACACATGAATGCATGCTTTTGTATTTTTGTTGACCTGATAAAGTGATAAGAGCAGGCAATTTTTTATTTGTGATGTGACTTGTTACTTTTGACATTCTTCATAACTGAGTACGAATAGATTTAACTTGGCTTATGACTGTTCGTGAGGAGGGCAGAGTAATACACTGTCCTACTCTCATCGTTTTATGTTGACTATGGTTAGGAACATGAATGTCGCTTATAGATACTTACAGTAGGTCAACGGACCGAAATGGTCTCCTTTCCCCAAGGTTGATTAAATTTAACTCATACACAGCTCCTGTCTAAATTAGGATAAATAACATTTAGAAGGCAAAGGCTACGTACAAAATTGGACCGGCTATACAGTAGAAGTACAAATTGTATTGAAAATGCCACAACGAAAGCCGTTTCTTAAATTTATGTAATTTAGTATTTTCAATATTGGAACTTTAACTAGCGTCACTGAATAAATATATTGTAAAATAAACAAATATATAAATAACTCAGGTGAAGTCAAATAAACATCAACAATTAGGTAGCTTCTGATCAGCGTAATTCTGATCTACCCAACTATACTGTGGCTGATAGGGTTTGGCACATGATAAATTCAATATTCAATCATGCGAGAATCTTTATTGACCCGTTACGATTTTTCACAAAGTAACACAGTAACACATGATATCTTCCAAACTATTCCATGTTTACTCAAATTAAAAATCTTGTTATTGCAATCATCACATCATCTACCTACCTAAATTTTATTTGAAGCATTGGCCTTCTCATTTATTTTGATATCTGTTAAGACGTATCAGTGAGAAATGCATTGGGCAGGTTAAAATTGCCATATTAATGTACACAAATCGGAAAACGTGTGTGGGTAACGACTCGTAGTGAGCTCGTAGCTAATTCTCAGTAGCATTTTAGTAAGCGAAATGGAAATGGGACGAGTATCAACAAACAAACTTTGGAATGCTGAAAAATTCATTTTAATGGATAGCAATGATGTGCGATAAATAAAAACAATTTTGGAATGTTACCCTTTTACTGCCCTTGAGAAAATTTAAAGAAACGCAAAAAGGTTTCCGTACTTTTTATCTTGACGGATGCGTCAAACTGCTTATCTACTATTTTAATAAATGTAAATACGAAATATTACAGCGCAGTAGTAGGAGTATTTCATAATCGTGAAAGAGAAGTGATTCATGTTCGATTTTTTATGGAACTGTCCTGATTTATTCACTTTACTGAATACTGAATAGCATGAATAATAAATATAATATACGTGTTTCCATCTCTAAGTAATATTAACAAACAACCACCAACCACGACTTGTATTATTCTTCATGTTCCACACAGCGGAGTTAATGCTAGAGATGTTGATGCAGGTCATGCAAAGATAATTAGCTGGCAGAGGTTTTGTAAGGAGCCGTTGATTAAGCTACTGATAATGGGACTCGACTCTACGAGCGACCTTGAATTTTAATTTAGGGCAATTGACAGCAAGAATACTTTGCTTTATGTAAGTATGGATGGCGCTGCTCTAGTATCCAGAACCAGATATAGTAGCTGATCCGTTGCGACAGATTCAGTTTAATACGGGATATCGCAGACGGATAAAGCCAGAGCTGTAAAATGTATTTGCTGATATCTCTATTATATGTAAGTATCTACTTGTCTGAATGCTCTTGAAAGCTGATAGAATTTACTGTACTTTACGGTTTATCGAAGATTCTCATATTAATTTTATCAAAATCAAAACGTTTAGATTGGGGATGCGGGTTTCCCTTTTGACAATGTGCAGATGCGTACAACAAGCTTTTTCCAACGGAGAAAGTGAAACTGTTGGAAAGCTTGGTCAAAGTAAACGGTGAAAGACTGAATGATGTAATTTTTGGTCAGACCTGAAGAACTAATAATTTGTATGGCATCCACCGATCAATATTACATTATCAGCATAAATATATGTTATATAGTCATCTCAATCATTATCTATATATCGTTCTTGTATATGTAGATATGCGATACGTTGTAATTCGTAGATTTTGGAAGTGAGATGATAATATATGCCAATTATTGCCATTTTGGTGCAATACACGTTGCAACATTATTACAAACCATTTCGATAATAATTACACGTATAGATAGAGTAGCCAACGAAGAGGAAACGTGTGCTTTTATTGGGGATAATAATATCGCACAAGACATATGTCTTATTCTCAAATATTTCAAGTACATGCACGAAAGTAGGATTTTGCATTATCTAGGAACAAAGACTCAAAGTGATAATCCTCATACTGTCTCATAACCTATATTGACTAGATATTTTGATTCGAGTTGTGTGAATTTTTTGAATGCTTAAATTGGTTTAGAAAAGGAGATATTTGTATGGGATATAGACAGGTTTTCTTTATTCCGTATGGATTGTTACTCGCCAAGCATAACTAATTTACACAAAAATGATTCCTTGCAGTTCCAGTACTACGACGAAGGTGCAAATCTTCCAACCCAATTTCGAATATTCAAAAATGCGCGCAACTCAAGACAAAATAACTTTAACTGACTCAATAATGAGGGACGTTGCATTTAATTTTTCCTGTGAGAAAATTCGAAATCCGCCTTTACGGGTGCATTCAAAATATTTTGAATTTTTTAAAAATGATGACACCATTAATTATCCTACTGAAAATACGTTCTTTCATTGTTGGCCACCCCATAGCCATGATGATGATGATGCCGATGATGTAAATTGTAAACTGCTTTCAAAAAGTAAAAGGACATGTCGAAATGTTCATAAGTAATCATAATTATTAATCAGTTTAATCATAATCAATTCATTCAAATTTATATAAATTTGGGTGATTGGCGTTCCCCTTTCGTGTTTTATGAAGACTTCAAATCAGAAGTGTGATACGTAATTGCTGGGTTGCATAATATGCGATGCGGGAAGTGTATAAGTAGTACTTAGTTGCAAACATTAAGCATTGTGGATTATGCCTTTTTCTAATCTCCAAACAAGAATTAAGACCTCTGGAGGTTATCAGCCATCATTGTCACCAATAATCACAAAGCTTTATAATCAGTCCGTATTGGTCACAGTTGATGGTCTTTTACACACAAAATCATTTATGCCCAGCATAGCGTGCGATTACATAATATATAGGTGCATAAGTTTCCAACTGCAAAAACTGTCTGCATACTTCAATTTTTTAATAGAATATTTACTTTGTTATCTCTTATTTGAGAATGATGGAATGTAACCTGTTCAATGCTTCATGAATGTCCGGCAAACCATTTACACTCCTGCTCATGTCCATGAGACTTTCCTGCATAGTGCACAGAGTTCGCAGAGCTACGCTATAGGTACTATAAATTTAAAAACTGGGTTGCTCCGTACCCAATGCCCCCTCTCAATTATTTTTCAGTTTTGAGTTTATGATGACCAATCCTTATCCTTGTATGAAGCTGAGCATGACGGAGGACGATAAGTCAGTGACAGGGTTGATTTCAAGTATTCAAAATAAAAGGGATCAAAGAGTACGAAACGATTATTATTTTGAGTTCGTCTGCAGTTGCCTCTACATATTTATGTTCCAATGCAATGGAACACAAATTTCATACCAATTTATGCAGACAACAAGGTTATTTTGTTTTTCACACATGCCTCTTCCGATCATTTTAGAGAGGGCAAAAAATGCGTGAGTTAAGCCATGAACTCAATATAATTCACAAAACATTTTATGCATGTGGATTGGCTAAATGCGTTTGAAGGACTTTTGAATAATAAAGTACATGGCAGACCGTGCGTAATTAGCAGTAGATACTTTATCCAGATTTTTTATGAATAAATCCCGTTTAAGCAATGATCGGGTTTGAAATTGATAAATTTTTTATTATTCAAGGAAGTTGGGGAAAAAAATTCCCCCATGCGGATCTTATTTTTCTTATAGAAATATTATAATTAGTGTAATTAATTTGTCATTTGTGATATGATATGAGGCTCTTTTAATTTCATCCTCCTAATCAGGTCGTAAGTGTCATAACACTCAATCTAATTTTTTCTGTACTTCTGTTCTGTAAAATCAATTTGTGCGATAATTTCATATTTATGTACTGTCGGATGAAAGAAAGTCATGCGTGAGTGACAAGATGATATTGGCAGTTTTCGCTATTCGAGTCTTTATCCTTCAACATATTCTGACATGACACGACTTATATAATCTGAATGAACGAGCAACTCTTTATGGAATAGATTAGACTTTACAACAAATATAACATAATTTATATTTTTTTTTAAATCTAGACAGCTACTATCTATCACTTGCAACGAGGAGCAAGTCAAGTATAATAAAGATATAGTTTGAGATGTGGCGCAACGCTGCGTCGTAAGCGTATGAAAGGGGTATATGCCTACTTTTTAATGGCATAAGGGGATGTTTTGAGAGGATCATCCTAGAAAAGAGGATAATCTTATATACGTATATAGACGCTTGTGGTTCAAAGGTTCCATGCAATATTATTTTCGTTTCTCTCATTTCCTCTCTTCATGCTCTTTTGATTTTCTCCTCACTTCTCTGTCAGTCCTTGTTGAGCCGGTGCAATGGTGAAACGTTCAATTTTTTATTACGTAAGTACAAAATCCTAAACTTTTCTATTTACAATTCTAAAATAATTTATTGAATCAACCTTATTTCTATTATTTAGGTTATGTACTAGTTAGTTAGCTGCTAAACTGCTACTAAATTTTATACTATTTACCGCATCATAATAATGGATAACATGTGTAGCATAAAGTAACAAGGGAAAATCGCAAATCTCGGAGTGATTTACCCTAAAAACCTAGAAAGTAAGTAAGTCATTGGAATGCAACCCCCAGTCCATACTAAAGTTCATTGCTCATTATCTCAGTCGGGCGCCACATGCATACTGTAATAAGCAAAATATATATATCTGAGCACTAATGGAAGTGTTCCAGCGGGACTATTTACTCCATGTGGGACATGGTCATCAGAACAAAATATAGTTGTTATGTTGAGGCAGGTTAGGGACTTTTACAATAAACGAGAAACGGGAGGCGACAGTTGGGATGAAAGGGAAATGCATTCAACGCGAGACGTGTTCCATATGATGTAGGATCATATTAGGTCCTAATACTTCCAGTAGTATGGTCGAGGATGGTGATTGGTGATGATGGGAAAAGAAGATTTGCGATATTTGATATTATTATTCAGATATACTTGGATATTACGCCAAACTTACATTGAGTAGGCTGCATATTTGAATATTATGTGCTGTTACGCATACTTGCCATATAATTTTGACATTCATGAGATACATAATACATGGAATAATGGAAAATTTGCGATTCGGGATGGACTAATTATATTCGCACATATTGTAGGTAATCCCCATATTATAAATGTTCAAATTAAAGTCGGTGGTCCGAAAATAATGAAATTTGCCAGTTATGTTTAATATGGTGAAATTGCTTACAATGAAAAGTGAAAAGGAACAAAACAAAGCTGGCTTTCCATACAGGAAATTTCTGCATGGATCACCAAACAGTTTGCAAAGAAAAAGACAGAAAATAATTTTTGCAAAGCCCATTCTCCAATTCCTCTTCAACAACATTAGAGGTTCATCATTCGTACATTTCACTGACCATTTTTTAATACTTTTTCCATGCAAAAAGAAAGAAACAAGCAGAACTTTCTGATTTAACCATCAGTCAAGTCAAGTGAATCAATCACGAGACATGACCAGAATCGTAGACTACTTATAAAATATCACTTTTTCTTTTTTTGCAAATTTTGCAAAAAGTTTTTAAGAAATATTTGAATACTAAATTGATTGTTTATCTCAAAGTCAATGGAGAATTTTATTTTCTTCGTCTTTTTCATTCTGTTTCTATATTTTGTTTACGACAGGGTCAAAATATTTCAGCTTTTTGTCAAACTCGGCATTCCGGGACCATGTCCAAACATTTTTGTGGGGAACATGATGGAGCTGATGGGGAAGGGAAAGTTGGTTACGGAAACTATGGCAGGGTGGGAGGAAAAGTATGGTCAATTTTACGGGTATTTTCGGGGGACACGAGCGGTCCTTGTTGTAAGGGATGCAGAGATTATCAAGGAGATCTTGGTGAAAAACTCGGCTCACTTTATTAACCGACCCGAACTTGTGATGAGCATCCCTCCAATTCCCCACACGGTTGTGGGACTGCGAAATCGAAGGTGGCGAGAAGTGAGGCAAACGCTGAGCCCAACTTTTTCCAGTGCAAAAATTAAGCAAATGTTCCCGATCATGTCAAGCTGTCTGAAGACCACGGTGGATATTTTGGAGGAAAGTAATCTAGGAAGGGTGGAGGAGGAAAGGGTGATAGATGCTCACCGATTGTTCCAGGGTTTGGCTTGTGACGTGATTAGTGCATGTGCCCTTGCAATGAAAGTGAATGCACAGAGGGATCCCAACGACAGATTTTACACATCTGTGAAGGGCTTCTTGGAAAATGCAATGGGGCCCTTTGTGAAAGCTGCTCTTTGTTTTCCGTTCCTTGCAAAATGTATGCAATGGGGCTTGGAAACATTCGGCTACTCTCATGAAATGACTAAAATGATTATGGAAAGTGTTCGAGAGGCAATGGAAGTTAGAAGGGGGTTGAAAACAGATGGTAGTCAAATAGTTGATGCCCTGCAGCTTATGATGGACTCCAGAAACTTGGACTCGAGCAGTCCACCCTTGACAGATGAGGAAATTGTTGGGAATGCTTGGGTGTTCATTTTAGGAGGATTTGAAACCACTTCTGCATCTCTCAGCTATACATGCTATTTACTTAGCCTTCATCAAGATATCCAAGAAAAGCTGTTTCTGGAATTGAAGCAAGAATTCGCGGTAAGTCAATTTGACAATTTCAGGCATGAGCCTATTTGCAATATTTTGCACATAAGGTAAATACATGTCATGTCAGCACGCTGGATGTGATATGTTACCAAATTTGCCACATTATCGTATTGTGTAAATATTAAATGGAGCTAAATCAATTGATATGCTACAGAACTTTACGAAAGTACTTTTTATACAACTTGCAAAATTACATTAAATTAATTGTTAGTTGCAGGATGTGCCAACCTATGAGAAAATAAGCGAGCTCGTATATTTGGACCAAGTGATCTGTGAATCTCTGAGACTATACCCTCCAGTGGTTAATTTTATAGTTCGGGGCCTCGAGAAAGATAGCGAGATAGGGCCCTACATGGTTCCAAAACATGTGGCGATTCAAATTCCTGTCTGGCAAATTCATCACGATCCACAAATCTATCATGAGCCATCTCGATTTATTCCTGAAAGGTTTAATGCCAACGCGAAGAAAGTTTTCGCTAGCAATATGCAATGGATTCCTTTTGGGGGAGGGCCGAGAAGCTGTATCGGGTCAAAGTTTGCTTTGCTCAACGTGAAATTCACTATTGCTACTATTCTACGGAAATTTAAGTAAGTGAACTTTTTTTATATTAAACTAGCAAAAGTCAAACTAACAAAGGAGGTTTTTCAAAAAAAAAATCTTCTGAATTTAATTTATTATGCAGAATTATGCCAGCATCCGATTTCACCCCCCATAAGCTCAAACTAAAAGTACCGTCAGTAACCATTGTTCCAGATGGAGGGCTTCCACTCAGATTTGTACCAAGGGACAACTGATCATATAATTGTTTTATTTATCGATTACTTCATCCTATGAGATTACTCAACGCAAATTATATTGTCTAGTCGGAGGAATGATAAAAAAATACTTTCTTCAACGCAACTTTCATTTGACCTACGAAAAATATTTTACTCTGTGTAATACTTTAGTATGTAATAATAATAAATACTATAAATTATAGTAAATCACCTTATCTAAAATCCTACTATAACTTATAATATAATTTAGTTTTAGTTAAAAGGCAATGGTACATCAGATCAACTTTCTCCAAAACTGAAAGGATGGCTTTTCAGTATTTTGGAGGGTTAATGAATACTCAAAGCTTCGAAACAACAGCCGGTGAAATGTAATATTTGTGTAGAATAAATATGACTAGAGCTATTGATAAATTACATTGAACCCTAAAATAAATTCTGCTATTATGTAATCCTGTTTCATTCATGTGCATACATTGTGGCTCAGTTATCAGAACCGAATGAATCTGATACAATTTTAATCTCATTTAAAAGCGTCGATCTACTTGACTCTGCCTTTCATCACATGTTATACAGTTTGATGGAAAGGATTGGATTGGAACTCGTACATGCGCATTAACATCTCACGACAGCGTCACAAAATTTTAACAACCGGTGCACTTGAGCGTGTCGTACCTTGCTGGTCCACTCCAGCGGCTATAGTCCATGGAAACAGGTGTACAAACAAATACAGCGATCCACTTTGATCCACTTTCTTTTCCAGTAGTCACTCTTCCAGTTCAAAGCTCCAGTAATGCTAAATTGATCATGCTAAATGGACATGTTACATTGCTCCGGCTACATCATATACAATCCTACTATTTCAATATCTGCTATATCCTACTGCTATACTAATTTTAATTTAATTTTTTTGTGATATAAACGAAGTAAAGTACATGAGTGTATAATTGGTCGATAAAAAGTGGATTAACCAGGGGAGCAATAAGGAATGAAGCTCAAATTTGGAATAGTGGGACCGTCCGGGGTGAGTTGTGATATTTTAATCATGGATGATTCTTCCGCAGTCCTTCTCATTCATTCAATTTAAACAGAGCTAAGCATTATGTTAAAGAAAGATTTTAATTACTCAACAATTTTTTATTAATTATGTACTTGAGATTAGTTAAGTTAATTTATATACTATACGGGTTAGATAAAAAGTGGTTTTCTTGTACAAAAAACCCTTTTATGCAACCAAATGCGGTAACGTGATTTCTCCCAAAGACCTTATCTTCATGTAATTAAGGAAAGCTTTATCTGAAATGTGTTTTCATTTTACATAGAATGCTTAGTAATGAAATACTGGGATCATAATAATTATGATCACCCTACAATAAATTGTTGTAAAATATTGAATCATTCATGGCTTCATAAGGTTGAATAAAACAGGTCGATGAATAAACTGAAAAAGGTATTTTCTTCATGTTTTATCACAAATTAGGCCACTCCCATTAACATTACGCAGTTAGTTATAGTCCCAGCCCATCATATACACTGATGATGAGTGGGTACAGCTATTTCAGACAAACATTTTTGGAGTTAAGCTACAATGTATAATGAGAAAGTACGAATAAGATGCTTTCATTGTTAAATTATTTTACTCATTTTATTAGGCTGGGAAAACTTTGATCTCCAACATTCTGGGGAATGAGATGAACATGGACAATTCCGTCGGGCGGCCACCGTACAAACCCACAAATTCTGTTCGAATTGTAGAATTTTCAGTACCTAATGTCGAGCTCAGAAAGTATTCTACAGAAGTGGATGTACAACTGTGGGAAATTGGAGGAAATCCTAGGTGGGGATCTGCATTATTAAGCTATCCTACTTTCTAAAAGCAATTTATATTCCATTTTATGACGCATTCATGCTAAACAAATTTTTTATTAGATTGAAATCAATATGGCCCGGGGTCCAAACCAATCTGGACGGAGTCATCCTTGTTTACGACGCCAACAACGAGCTTCAAGTTCGCGACATGTCTGCGTTTCACATGCATTTTGTGACCCACTCCAACCTGAGCCCTTCGCAGTGCCTCATCATCGGGAATCAGTTTCGGGGTGGTAGGGACACTGGCCCTGCAAAAATTGTTGGGGTGGGACCCAGGGTCCGCCACTTTGCTGTGAATGTGGACGATGATCCCAACTATTTACGAGACGAGTTTAAGCACTTTCTCATGGCGGTAGCTCAGTTTTCTATTGAGCAAGAACAGAACCCTAATAATGCAGGATTTATGGCGTAATTTTACTCCCATCCATTTATCCTTCATGGAACCCTCCATTTTACTCCTCTTCTATAATCCTGCTTAACCCCGATAATTTATTATATCAACATTATCAGCAATGAGCTAGGTGGTGGAGGTGACGCAATCCAAGGAATGGACCATTCTAGAAACCATCTACCACTCCAGGATCAACCAAATCAAGCTTATTATCAGCCTTATGCGGACTTCCACAAAGCGAGGAACAACAGTAAATCGAGAGGTTGCCGCAAAGAGAGAGAAAGCTACATTGGGGGTATTGACAAGCCAGAAAATGAAGCTGAATCTAAGAGCCGGACTATGGCTGCGGATGAATACGGCTTCAGCGTTCACCGAATACGTAAATGAGAAAAGTCAGCCTTAATTGTGATTTGATTTAAGCTAAATAACTATTACTGAGAAATCATATTTTTATTTGCAAGCTACATTTAAAACTTGATCAATTTGTTCAATGAGTCAGTATAAAATAAAATTCATAATGATTAAATATTGTTATTTAGGGTGTTCATAAAATATGACATGCATACATAATTTTAATTTGAGTTTCCATCCCCTTCTCGCTTACTCTCAAATCTTTTCAGTGAAAAAATATTTTGTAGCTTTGAATTATATGGGAATTCTCCAGTCACAGTCCAGTTCGCCAAAAGTTTCCCAACGACCGGACCAAGTTTAAATCCATGACCCGAGAAGCCACATCCAAGCATTAAGCTTCCATCTGGAAAGCCTGGCACTTTGTCAATGATATAGTCATTATCAGGAGTATCCGTACAGATGCAGCTCTCAGTCATTTGATGAGTCTGGCTAACTCCTGTGAACACTTGCTGAAGCCAGGGGCCGACTTCATTGACAATTCCGTTATAATTAGGACTCAATGTTCCCACATCAGGATCACAAGGATTTCCTCCACAAGGACATGCCTTGATTAGATCTGGATACTCATGACAAGGGAGACCGTACAATATCGGCTTATCATAGTTTATAAAGATTGGAAATTTTGTTGAAGAGTACATTTCCGGTTGCTCTACTTTCCAGTACGCGACAGTTGCTTCTCTGGTGGTCAGTGGAAGATTTATATTTGCTACAGATTTGAGCAGTTTTTTCGCCCATGGACCACAAGTCAAAATGCACTTGTGAGTGTGGAACGTTGTCCCACTTCCGGTCTCAATCAGAATTCTTTCTCCATCTTGCTTTAAATTCATGACTGGAGTGTTATCCAGTAACTTGCAGCCATTCTCCTTCGCCAACTGTTGGAACATTGCTACTGCCTTTGTAGCATTCAAAATTCCTGAGGTTGGATTGTAAACCGCGAGATACCCTGGTTGGAGGTTTAACATTGGGAATCTTTTTCGCAACTCGTTGGCATCCTCAAAGATCTCATGTTCCACGTTGAATTTCCTGGCAGCTTCAATAAGGTTTAATATAGTGGAGTTATTTTTGTCACCGAAATCCAGTCCACCGGTTTGAGTAAAGACTTTCGTTTTAGCTTCTACTTCAGCTTCAGTCCAAAGATTGTAAGCGTCAAACATTAGCTCAGTGTAGTGATCTTGACGATAGGTGTACCTCATCAATCTAGCCATTTAGTATGAATACAACTTTGAGTTACAACTTTGAATACAACGAGTTATGAGTTAAATGTTAAAATTTTTAAGGCAAGCTTGTCAAACCTAGAGTCCCCATGGCTGGAGCCTCTTGTATGGAGAAAGTTGAACTGTTCCAAAAGTAGAACTTTACTGCCCAGTTCCTTAGCCAGGTAGTAAGCAGTTGCACTGCCCATCACCCCTGCACCCACAACTACCGCTTCGTATTCCATTATTGTTGCTAAATATAATTCGTGTACTCAATAAGGTTTACGATTAGTGCAAATTTGAATCGTTTCAGCAACTGCGCTTGAAATTGGAAATAAACCCCTGATTTTTGCACATCTTAGTTTACAAATGCGGTCAGCATTTCACAGAAATTTCAAACAAAATGCATCTTTTTGCAAGATTGGGCAAAATGCATGTATTTAAAAAATATAATTTTACTATTTAGTATTTTTGAATATGTACATATATTGTTCTCGAAAAGTGTTTTGAAAATATTCTTGTATGGAAAAAATGGGGAAAAGTTTTGTCCTTTGAAAGAAAGTACGTAAGTAGATTTGGTATATGTTGTATTTGCAATTTGAACAAAGTATTTTGCCCAACCCTGTATGTTTGTTACTGGATAATAAGTTATTTTCAACCAAAAAACTTATTATCAGAAGCTGGCCCATCAGAGATTCCAAGAAAACACTTGGAATTTCCAAATTGGAAATGATAAACATGTTTTTGTGCATATGAAAACGAAAACCACAACTATTTAATAGTTAAGTGTATAAAATCCTTTCCAATAGAAACAATGCTAATCTGTCTTATGACTTGCATTTTACCAACAATGCGACTATTTTTCGTATCCCTTTAATTGTCGTGAGTTGAGTTATCTTTCCTTGTTTTGTTAGAAATCTGATCATCCGAAGAAAAATTCCCGTGAATCAAAGCTTGACCGCAAGCAGAAATTGACGAACAATTTTGGAAAATTCTTACCACCTACTCGTACATGGGGTTCTCTGTTTTTGGGTACAAGCGAACTTAAAAGAAATGTCGATATTGATATGAGCTGCTACACACTCCTAGACAAACAAACGTGATGATAGGTTTTTATTTTGGAAAATAGCTGTATGTATTTAGTATTGTTTCTACTGAAAAAATGTGAACAAGATTTGACGTTGTTGGCAAATGAATCTCGACTACATTTCAGTTTGAAAGTTAAAACTGCTTTATTTTAGGCTAAATAACGGCATAATGAAAATTATAGAGCGAAGCATTGCAATCCTTTCAAGTTCTTTATCCCAGTCCTTCAACAAAGGTTCATACTTACCAAATCTCATCATAACCGGTCAGTCGACACCAATAAAGACCCAATTGTTCTAGATCATTATCACACTGCTAAAGCTAGAGCTTGGCGAAACTATTAGATTTTGTGTCGTCATTACTGTGTATAATGGAGAATTAAGATTAAGTTGCATATTTTTATTGACACATTGAAGGCTTTATGTAAAACAATATGCAACGGTTTGAAATCATAAAATAGAATGGGTTTTGCATCTGTGAGAGTGTCGTAGAAAATATCAGGTTTTTATAGAAGTAACCTAAAGTTCGCTTATGCCTCCGTCGACATGCTTTGTTTTAAACCCAGTTGGGTCATATATTCATATCATTAATGAAGCAACCTTTGTATATTTTTACCACATTTGTTGGAATACATGAATTGCGCATATGCATATTAACGGCCAAGCAAAGTAGCTTATTACCTTTTAAATAACTGGTTTATTGATGCGTATTTAACATGATCTTGTTGTTTTATTTTGTGTCAATTTGCGGATGAATGTGATTTTGATGAAGTGTTATATTACTCTGTAATTTCATGCCCTTCTCCTCCTGACAACAATCGACTCATTCATGAGTCGGAGGATTAATATATGATAAATAACAATTTATGTTGAATTATACATAATCTTTTCACGATACATACTTGTAATTAGTTATAGATTTAATGTCACTTTAAATTTTCCGACCCACTGGCAAATCTTTTCAAACTAAAAATGTCCTGTAACTTTGAAGAATATGGAAACTCTCCACTCAGAGTCCATTTTGCCAAAAGTTTCCCAACGACCGGACCAAGTTTAAATCCATGGCCCGAGAAGCCACATCCCAGCAGTAGATTTCCTCCCGGAAACCCAGGTACTTTGTCAATAATATAGTCCTCATCTGGAGAATCCGTACAAATGCAGCTCTCCGTCATTTGATGAGTAGGACTAACCCCAGTGAGTACTTTCTGAAGCCAAGGAGCTACCTCATTGATGATTCCGTTATAATTGGGGCTGAATGTTCTCTCGTCAGGGTCGCACTTGGTCCCACCCCATGGGCAGCATTTGATGAGATTGGGGAACTCATGACAGGGTAGCCCGTACAGATGAGGCTTATCATAATTTATAAAGATTGGAAATTTTGTTGAAGAGTACATTTCCGGTTGATCAACTTTCCAGTAGGCTACTGTTACTTCCGTTGGGGTTAATGGTAGGTCCAAGTTTCCAACGGTTTTTAGCAGCTTCTTTGCCCATGGCCCGCAAGTGATAATGCATTTACGCGTGCGGAACCGCCCACCACTTCCGGTGTCAATCAAAATCGTCTTTCCGTCCTGTGTTATATTCATGACTGGAGTGTTGTCCATTAACTTGCAGCCATTCTCTCTCGCCAACTGCTGAAACATGGCTACTGCTTTTGTCGCGTTTAAAATTCCTGAGGTTGGATTATAAACGGCAATTTGTCCCGGCTGGAGCTTCAGCATTGGAAACTTTTCCCGCAGCTTGATGGCATCGTAATAAATCTTGTGTTCCACATTAAACTTTTTGGCCGTCTCAATTAACTTTAGAAGGGAAGGATTATCTATGCTACCAAAGTCCAAGCCCCCAGTTTGAGTGAAGACTTTTGTGTTGGAAGCCAACTCGGCTTCGGCCCAAAGTTTGTAAGCTTCAAACATCAGTTCAGTATAATGATCCTGTGGATAGGTGTACCGTATCACCCTAGCCAAATAATAGAAAAAATTTAAAACAAATTACGAATAACTCATTCTTTTGTAGACATGCGGTGGCTAGTCATTTTTAAGCCAACCTGGAGTCCCCATGACTGGAACCTTTCCTGTGGAGAAAGTCGAACTGTTCCAGAAGTAGAACTTTATTTCCTAGCTCTTTAGCCAGGTAGTACGCCGTCGCACTACCCATCACCCCTGCACCCACAACTATTACTTCATACTCAAACCCAGGTTCCATTCCAAGCGCTCTTTCGAGCTGTGATGCCTTTTTTCTTTCGTTTTTTTTAAAAAGTGCTCACAAATGTTGCCTTTATTCCCAACAACGTCTCATTTTCAGGAGAAATGTACGGTATATGTTTATACATATGATGACTACAAGATATGTACGCGTATTGATATGCTTATATAATGTTATCAGTTCAGTCATTATCATGATGGCTTCGGTGACCTTGAATATGATTATGTTATGTAAACTGCAGATGACGAACAAAACCGGCTTATCATCATTACAAGTCAATACAGGTATACTTGACAGTAAAAATATATTGGTGAGAATGGTATGTGGACCTAAGTTGCTTACTCTTTATTCCCAAACATGCTACTTAATCAATTGTTAAAATCGGAACGTCAACATCTTATAACTACTAAAAGAAATAAAAAAGTCCTCAATATATTTATATATATAATAGGGCATGAGGTTAAGAAACCGTCCATGCTGTATATATTAGTTGACTATAATACGGAGAAAATCACGTATGTGGCTGGCTTCTAGCTATGGACGCATGACCATGTTCTTTCCACAGTGGTTTTTCTATGGGTGTAGAGCGTCTCCTTTTCTTCTTCTTTGACTTTGACTTTCCAGATTGAACTGAAGAAAAGTTCTCCGTGCTGTCTATTCTACCGTCATCTGAGTGAGATTTTCTAATGCAAAAAAATATTTTTGGCTGGAATATAGTTTACTGCAAATGATTTATCGGAACTGATCGATTGTATCTTAATACACTTACTCCTCACTTCCAGTTCTCCTTTTTGTGTGCGGTTCAGCCCCACTTCTGCGCTGATGTTTCTCTACTTCTGCGACAACCGCTTTTGGTTTTACATGCTGTACGTGAACTTTTTCTCTGCTTGGTGGGAGCAGGAAGATTTCGTCTTCTTGGAATGATGCGTTATTTTTTTTGACTACATGTTTGGTTGCGCGTGTGGGTAAGGGCGGGGGTGGCTGAATGTCATCTTTTGATGTATTAACCAAAGGTTTATTTATAGGATTCATATTATTATCTGATTTTGGTGTACTTGACTTGGTCCGATCCCTTGTAGTATGTACAATGTCGGTATGTACAATGGTACTTTTCACGTCATTGTTTGTACTTTTGGATTCGTCAAGGTCACTAAGCTCGGCCTTTGTGTATGGTGTTCCATCTTCCTTCTCCAACTTTTTCGGACAGAGCCAGATGATTAAGAACGTAATCAGCAAAGATGCAACGGCGACTACGTACCCAAAAAGTAACTCGTCGTGAATAACATGGATAACTGCATCACCCCGATACTCGTCACTTAAGACATTGGGGGTTGTGACAACTCCGTTGTCATCTTCAATCACACACTCATAGAGGCCATGCTGGTTGTCCTCGTTACCCCGTAAAATTTGGATTCGAGATTGGAGGGCATAGAGGTCATTATCAGCTGCAGGTTTCTTTATTTCTCCGAATCCATTCTTCCAGTCGTATGACTCAGGGTCCTCGTAGCTGTTTTTTAAAGTCAAGTCGAGCTTCTTATCTTTTCTGAGCTTGTCATCCCACACAAATTCAAACTCCTGTTTTGTTGCAGTTGTAGAGGCCTTTTTGTAGTAGGCTTTGGTAATTACAAGGTCCCCTTCTGTTTTGCTAAGAACTTTGGCCAGCTTCTCTGGGACACCCCAATATATTTGGAAAGGTGGGTAGGACTTCCGGGGAAATGGGGCGACCGTACCGTGTGGATTACAATTCTATTGTGGAAACAAAATAAAAATAACGTGTGCAGATTGTTTTTAGTTTGCTGACAAATTGATGATTGGCTTTGGCTTGGTGGTGATAAAAAGAGACGTATTTACCTTAAGACTGCAAACTGGCAACGTACACGCAAAATCATACTCTTCGGATTTCGTATACTCTCTAACTAGAAGTCCGAGGGGGAGTTCAGGTAGCATTTTGGTAATCACGTAGAAGGTGTGGGTACACTTGTGGTCCCCAGTGTTGAAGCAAGTATACTTATGAATGTAGTTGGCGGCATTGGGAGCCTGGTTCTTTAAATTTTTCCCGGTGTAATAATCCTCTTGAAACTTTGCGTCCGTATCCTTCTCTCCTTGCTGCCTCCAAACTGAGCTGGCTTTGCAGTCTGTAAGGTGTAGTGTCAACATTTGCCTGTCCATGAACACCAAAGATCCGGGATCCTTTAAGTAGCCAACTCGCGCCAAATATTGTCGTAGCTTTGTGAGATTGGTCCGTTTTTCAGCTAGAGTTGCACCATCTGTCAAATTTCCAGAGAGAAACTGCAAGGTTTCCGTTGTGCCCCAGTGCGCGTGATGAGGATCCTTTGGATTATTGTCGCCCCCTCTCACTTTGCAGTCGGATTTGATGTCAGCCTGGTTTTCATGGTAGAATTTGTAGAGCCGTTGGTAGTGCAATTTCAGGCCAAGGGTATCCTCTCCATGGGCCATGGGCAGACTTGACAGGAAACTCCCAAGGATTATGTAGCATGAAAGCCAGCCGAGAGCCTCTAGGCGAGGCAACTTCAACCACATTTTGGATTTAAGTCTAGTGAGGATTGTGTTGGAGTAACAGAGCTTGTATACAGATAGAGAGCGAAAGTTCATTTACAACAGCACAAAAACTGTTCTTTGCCTAGAAAACGTTCCAGCTATGTTTGTATCATAGTTACATAAACTTCAATTTAATGCCAATTTAGTAAGTAATGAAATGGTATGTGTAGTCATGATTTGAGAATTTTGGATAATAAAGTGTTGGATAACTTGTTCCTATGTAATATGCAGATGCTTAATAAACATTAGAATCGCAAGTTAATAGTGTCACCAAGATACATTTTTAGCTGGAACATTTTTAGTCGAAGAACAAAAATCTGAAATGGCTTCCCTTCAAAACATCCAACTTTCGCTCTCTATCTGTATACAAGCTCTGTTGTTGGAGTGATATCAGTTGTAAACTTTAGTGTGGAGTGATAAAAGTTGGATCAAATGACAAGATTAGATTTGTGACAGGAATTATGGCCTAAAAGTACAATTTTATTTTGAGTTGTTATTGCCAGTAAATGAATTTCATTGTGAAATCTAATATCCCACAAGAGCCCTCCAGTGTTGGAGACTTTGAGAAAGGGGCACGGCACTCAAGCCGGCGTGGGTGACAATGGCAGGGGATGGAGCAATATCCAAAATTAGAATGACAGAGTTGATATTCA